>CM065170.1:34895995-34923495 GCA_033026295.1 Channa striata
CCTCCTCTTCATTTCAGACAGTCTGCAGAGGGAAGGTCAGAATTATACACCAACAGAAAATAATTTGGCACTTTAAGAAATGTTCTTAATTTTAAATGTACTTATTTTTTGTAACTTATGCCCCCAGTGAACTTCACTGAACGACTCGATCCACCATCATTTTTCACACTCTGCGTGTGTTTAAGACCAGAGAAGCTGCACAGATCAGACTCTGGAAAAGCAAATGACGCCTTTGATGTAAAACCAGTTTGCACAGTTTTATTTCTCACAGTGAAATGAGGATATAAAGACTTCAGCCATGGTTGAGTCGATTATTGAAGCTCACAGAAAATCCACGCTGAACAATGATTATGAAATGGGATAAATTATGTCACATGCTGCTAAAATTAGACATGAAAACCACATTGACAGATTCTTCTGCATGAAAACTTCTGTGCCTGGACTTTGTTTGGAAACTCATAAAATCTATATTTTTTTCAAGGCCTCAGCGTCGTGTCTGCTGTCAGTCCACAGGGAAAACTGACTGAAAACCATCATTTATTTTTTGGTTCCTACTTCAACGATTTTTAGTTCAAACATTTTGTTAAAACGAAAGTAAACGGCGTTTTTAGATGAGTTAAATAGAAACCAGTGTGACACCTACCAATAAGTTGACACAGTTGTTGAGTTAAGTTTTTACTTTGGGCATTTTTGTTGAACGAAAGGCCAAATTTATGTCTATTTCTTTATGATTTCTAATGCCAAGTACCGTCCTGTAATTTCCAAATGATGCCACTAGCTGGAGTATCCTTGCGCCCGTACACTTACCTCTACGGTAAAGTATTGAAGGGAGCCAAAGAACACCGACTACATCCGGTTTTCAAAATAAAACACCTTAGTAAATAATAAAATAACGGTAACTGACTCAACAATTTTTCTTTTTGTCATGTAAACTTGTTCATACGTTACATATTTTAATTTTTACTGTACTATTTTGGAGAAATGTCAGTATTGAATGTATTTGAAAATACTGCATGTTCTATGAAGTTTGCAGCTTAATAAAAACACTTTCACTCATATTTCCAGGACAAGGATCTTATATTATGATTTTTATAGATATTGCTAAGCCAGCCTTCAAAGAAACAATGATGTATTCCTATCGCACTTGATTCATGCAGACATAGGTATGACTTCCCCCTCAGGCAACAGTTCCAATCTTTCTCCAGCTGTGTTGTGTCCATCTGCAGACACTGTGCATTGAACCACCCACAACAGTTGTCACACTGAATCTGTAAAAAAGCAAGAACTTTGGATCATCAAAAGTATGATGTTTGGTCTCATAATTATAAATTGTCAACAAACTCTACCCATGAGCTATGCTGCAAATAGACTGAAGAAATTAAATCAAAGTTGGACTTTATCATCTTTTAGATATTGAATTGTTGAGGTATGTTCTAACATGTAGCACAAATCTCAGAGGCACAATTACTCATCCAATAAAATCTCTTATTTCTAAATGTATAAGTATAGTATGTTTCATAAAACTCACTTACAAGCACAGTTTATCAATGTTCAAATACAATAAGCTGGTCTGGCTATTTATAAGAAATATTTAAACTGACTGTCATTTGACAGTCAGATACAATTAAATTGTATCTCTAACATCAACATTAAGCAGAAGAGCAGAACAATACTCTACCCAGTCAGTGAGGGAAGGACCTGGACCTGGAGGTTTTGTAGCAGAGCACATTGCACAGGTGGTCTCTGCATTAAACACTGAAATGTATTTTTAAAAACAGCATATGTTTGTATCAAAGTAAAAAAAAGGAAGTAAAAAAGATAAAAGAAAACACTGTATTACAAACCTGCTTTGGAAATACCCAGAGCAGGTTTCTTCGTTCACGTGCCACGTCTTTTTTTGTAGGACCAAAAGCCATTGTTGGTATTTGTGGAAATGCTTCCATCACTAACTTTTCCATCTACATAATAAGAAAATGTTTTATTATTATTATATTATTATTATTATTATTATTATTATTATTATTATTATTATTATTATTATTATACACTAGATCACTAAGATCACGATCAGAGTGCCGTTTCTTAGAGGACCCAAATGGAGGCAAAGATAAGTGATTGGAAGAAAATGGTTTATTGTACAGAAATGAATGAAATGACGTGATCGGCTCCGGCCGGTGGGAACACCCGGGACGGCTCACGGCAGGGAAGTAGTGATAGGATCTGGAGGAGATAGACAGGTGAGTGAGTGGATGACAACGGAGGGGAAACTTCTGAATGAGGAGGCTCTTATGGAAATGTGGAGAGGTAGTAGGATGACGGACGGGTTCTCTATGGTGGAGGTGAGCACATGGTGAAACTAGGAGAAAGTGAAATCGTCTGACAACGTCAGGAGAAAACAGGCACAAAGTAACAACAGAAAACGAGGTAAGTGGAAAAGTCAAGAGCTCTGACAGGAACAAAGTCACAAATCATATAGTCATGAAGGTTCTTGGAGTCGTCGAGGCCGTGGTGGAGAAGAAGCACAGATTAACAAGATGAGTGGTCCAAAACTGAGACGGGGAAAATTCTCTGGCAAGGAACAAACAGACTTGGCAAAAACTTGGCGTGACGTGGAACGAGACATGAACGATAATCTGGCACTGGAGAAATGTGCAGGCATGGTTTAAATACGAGAGACACAGGTGAAACATATGGAACTGACGAGAGGGGAGGAGAGCAAGGCGGAGACAGACAGGACCGTAACCAGGGCAACACACATCAACACCGAGACCGTGACAATCACATAGTTTTGAGGACATCTGTGCATCATAATGAAGCTTTCCAACACTGTCCTCCTACAAGCCTCTATCCATTTGTAAAGGCAGTTGAATAGGAGCCTATGTCCAGGAAAAGAGTGGAATTTAAAATGCTTATGTCTTATCATAATGACTATTATGATATTATGACAGGCCCTCCTCATTTTGAAGTTTTCACTGTGTATAGAGAGAAGAGAAGGAGTCAATATTCCCGTTGTACTGTGCCATACTTTTTGTTGGATTGCAAATGATGCGATTTTGGTCCATCAGCCTCTATAGTTGGTTCATTTTGTGACAAATTTAGCATCTAAAAGGATTATAAATTCTGTACCTTTTTATAAATATGATGAACAACTGTCTGAAACAGAACCTGTCCCTGATATTCATCATCTAACCAGACTTGGATCTGAGTAACCAGGGGAGAACATACAAACTGCTCCTGGTTCCGTCACTTCAGAAGAAAAAGACCAGTCACATTCTACACAAATCACAAGAAAATGGAGAATTCAAAACGCCTCAATTTGAAACCACAGCAAAGTATGAATAACAACTTTTTATAAATGTATAACCCATAATTCTAATGCTCTGACTGGTCCAGATCCTTAGAGTTGCGTGCTGGATCAAGCACATATACCCTGCTTTCTGCAACCCTGATGTTCTGTAATCAAAGTAAAATTCAATATTAAATCACGACATCCAAAAGTACAGTAAAGAGCATCATGTGTGTATTGTCAATGTTCACGAATGACACTGTGTCTCTGTAACTCTCAAAGTTCATCTGGCCGGCTGGGTGACGGTTCGTAAGCGATCTAATGCTAAACAGACGCCCCAGGTTCACCACCAGCCGGTTCACGTTTCCAATCGATTTTCCCCACTCAGCGACACACCCGCTGAGGAACGAACTCTGGTAATTGGCGACTCCATAGTCAGAAACGTGAACTTAGAGACGCCAGCGGCCATAGTCCAATGTTACCCTGGGGCCAGAGCGGGCGACATCGAATCCTATTTGAAGCTCCTGTCTAAGGATAAACGTAGATACAGTAAGATCATTATTCATGCAGGAACAAATGACGCCCGATTACGCAAATCGGAGGTCACTAAAACGAATATTGAATCGGTGTGTAACTTTGCAAAAACAATGTCGGACTCCGTAGTTTTCTCTGGACCCCTGCCAAATCTGATCAGTGACGACATGTATAGCCGCATGTCGTCATTCAACCGCTGGCTGTCTAGGTGGTGTCCAGCAAACGATGTGGGCTACATAGACAATTGGAAAAGTTTTTGGGGAAAACCTAGGCTTATTAGGAGAGACGGCATCCATCCTACTTTGGACGGTGCCTCTCTCTTATCAAAAAATATGGCTGATTTTATTAGTCAACCAAAAGATTGACAATCCAGAGTTGAGCCTAGGACGCAGAGATCCAGTCCTACACGCCTCTCTGCAGTATCCTTACCGCCGTTACCCCCCCACAACTCCCGCATTCGTATAGAAACTGTGTCTGTTCCCCGATTAACTAAATTTTACAAACTAAAAATGATCACAAGAGGAGTTAATCATAATAACTTAATAAAAATCAGGACTGCTCCTCTTACTGAACAAAAAACTAAAACAATTCAATGTGGATTATTAAAAATCAGATCTCTCTCATCTAAATCTCTGTTAGTAAATGACTTGATAAGCGATCATCAATTCGATTTGTTTTGTCTCACTGAAACCTGGTTGCAGAAGGAAGAATATGTTAGTTTAAATGAGTCGACCCCCCCAAGTCATATTAACTATCATGTTCCTAGAAGCTCAGGCCGAGGTGGAGGAGTAGCAGCAATTTATCACTCAAGCTTACCGATAAACCCTAGACCTAAACATAGTTATGACTCATTTGAGAGTCTTACTCTGAGACTTTCACACCCAAGTTGGAAAAATCCACTTCTATTTGTTATTGTGTATCGTCCTCCAGTCCCTTATTCTGAATTTTTGACTGAATTCTCTGATTTTCTAGCCGACTTAGTGCTTAGTGCAGATAAAGTCGTCATAGTGGGCGATTTTAACATTCATGTAGATGCTGACAGTAACTCCCTCAACACAGGATTTACTTCATTATTACATTCAATTGGTTTCTCTCAAATTGTAAATGAACCCACTCACTGTTTTAGTCACACCCTAGACCTTGTCCTTACATACAGCATTGAAATTGATAAACTAACAGTATTTCCTCATAATTCTGTTCTCTCTGACCATTTCCTAATAACATTTGAATTTAGTTTATTAGACTACACGGCAGCTAGAAAGAAGTTTTGCTTCAGTAGGTGTTTATCTGAAAACACTGTGAACAAATTTAAGGAAATGATCCCTTCATCATTTACTTCAACATGTACTGATATAACTGAGAGTAGCCTCATTAACTGTACTCCTGTACAAGTTGATTACCTTACTGATAATTATGCAGCATCTTTATGTTCCATACTTGATAGTGTTGCCCCTCTAAAAAAGAAGGCAGTAATTCTGAACAGGCGATCTCCATGGTATAGCTCGCAAACCCACAATTTAAAGCAGGCGTCACGAAGACTAGAAAGGAAGTGGCGTTCCACTCATTCACAAGAATCACACTTAGCCTGGAGAAAGAGTTTATACTTATACAAATTAGCACTCCGTAAAGCCAGATCAGCTTATTATTCATCACTAATAGAGCAAAACAAGAACAACCCCCGGTTTCTTTTCAGCACTGTAGCCAGGCTGACTAAGAGCCATAGTTCAGTTGAGACTAGTATTCCCTCAACGCTATGTAGCAATGACTTCATGACCTTCTTCACAAACAAAATCATAGCTATTAGAAATAAAATTCACCAGACCCTCCCCACAAATACAACAGAATTAGAATCATCAGTAAGTCCTCAGTCCCTTTTAGACTGCTTTGTGCCCATAGACCTTGCTGAGTTAACTTCAACTATTATGGCATCTAAACCAACAACATGTCTGCTAGACCCTATTCCAGTTAGACTGCTCAAAGATGCTCTACCCTTATTAGACACGTTCATATTAGATATCATTAATCTATCCTTACAAACAGGATATGTACCAAAGGCTTATAAGATAGCTGTAATCAAACCTCTACTTAAAAACCAAGTCTGGATCCAGATGTCTTGGCCAATTACAGACCAATATCCAATCTCCCTTTTATTTCTAAAATACTTGAAAAAGTAGTTGTAAAGCAATTATGTGACCACCTGCGCAGAAACGACTTGTTTGAAGAATTTCAGTCAGGATTTAGAGTTCATCATAGCACAGAAACCGCACTGATTAAAGTCACCAACGATCTTCTTCTGGCTTCAGATAACGGACTTGTCTCTATACTAGTTCTGCTAGATCTTAGTGCTGCATTTGACACCATTGATCACAGAATATTATTACAGAGACTAGAACATGTAATTGGAATTAAAGGAACAGCACTAAATTGGTTTAAATCGTATCTATCAGATAGATTCCAATTTACTCACGTTAATGATGAATCTTCGACATACACAAAAGTTAGTTATGGAATTCCACAAGGCTCTGTATTAGGACCAATACTCTTTACTCTATATATGTCTCCCTTGGCAACATTATTAGAAAACACTCTGTAAATTTTCACTGCTACGCTGATGACACGCAGTTATATCTATCTATGAAACCTGATGAAACAAATAAATTAATCAAACTACAAGCATGTCTAAAAGACATAAGGGACTGGATGACATATAATTTTCTTCTTCTAAACTCAGATAAAACTGAAGTTATTGTATTTGGGCCTAATAGTCTAAGAGACATGTTTTCTAACCATATCACTACTTTAGACGACATAACTCTTGCCCCCAGTAGTACTGCAAGGAATCTTGGAGTCATTTTTGACCAGGATTTGTCATTTACCTCACAGATAAAGCAAATCTCTAGAACAGCCTTCTTCCACCTACGGAACATTGCCAAAATTAGGAGCATCCTGTCCCAAAGCGATGCTGAAAAATTGGTTCATGCATTTGTTACTTCTAGATTGGACTATTGTAATTCTCTACTTTCAGGCTGCCCCAGTAACTCTCTAAAAGCCTCCAATTAATCCAAAATGCTGCAGCAAGATTACTGACTGGGATTGGTAAGAGAGATCATATTTCACCTTCATTAGCTTCTCTCCATTGGCTTCCCATTAAATGCAGAATAGAATTTAAAACCCTTCTTCTTACCTATAAAGCTTTAAACAGCCAAGCCCCATCATATTTAAAAGATCTCTTAGTACCATATCATCCTACTAGACCACTTCGGTCCCAAAATGCAGGCCTACTTGTGGTTCCCAGAATTTCCAAAAATAGAATGGGAGGTAGAGCCTTTAGCTATCAAGCTCCTCTCCTGTGGAACCAGCTCCCAGTTCAGATTCGGGAAGCAGACACCCTCCCTGTTTTTAAGACTAGGCTCAAAACCTTCCTTTTTGATAAAGCTTATAGTTGCTTATAGTCATGCTGCCATAGGCTTAGACTGCTGGGGGACTCTGCACTGTGCCACCTCCTCTTCTCTTCATTCTCTCCTCTCACCCCACATCTATAATGTCACCACTGTATGACATTAACTCTGTGTCTTCTTTGTCCCGTAGTCGTCTCTCTCCCTCTCTTTCCCCCTCTCTCTCTCCCTGTCCACAGGTGTCCCCGGATTTGGCGCTGTGTGTCCTCCAGTGTGCAGCTACTGGTCCTATTAACCTGCTCAATGTTTTGTTGTTGCTTTTGTTGCTCTGTTCTTTTCTCTCTCCACTTTCCACTCTGCCCAACCGGTCAAGGCAGATGGCCGTCCTCCCTGAGCCTGGTTCTGCTGGAGGTTTCTTCCGTTAAAGGGAGTTTTTCCTCTCCACTGTTGCCTATGGCTTGCTCAAGGGGGATTTGTTGGGTTTTCTCTACCTGTTTGTATAGTCTTGACTTTATTATGTAAAGTGCCCTGAGATGACCTTGTTGTAAATTGGCGCTATATAAATAAAGTTGAATTGAATTGAATCAACAGCAGCCGTGTCCATGGCACACGGAGTCTCGTCCTGTCCTCCATGGTTTTGTTCTCACTGTTGCTTCACTCTCACTCAGTTATCTCCTTCTTCACGGCTTACGGACTCAGAGTGCAGGCAGCCCAATCGCACTCGTCCTCCTTGTCACCGGGAGAATGGTTGAGTGCAAGTGAATTAGCGAGTTTTCTCCTCCGACTGGCTCCCTAGCTCCCTCGAGGCTTTTGCCCTCCGGTGAGCGTCATGCACAGCCGTGGAGAAGTTGTCCTCAGGTTCTGGCACCTTCTTGCAATGGGTTGCAGTGGGTCCATGTGACTCTCTCCGCGACCTTCACTGCCGTGTGGGTGGTCAGGAGCACCTGGAATGACCCGTTCCACTTCCTAGACTTCCAGTGTTTTGGACGAAGTTCCCTCACGATCACCCAATCACCAGGTCTGAATGGATGCAGTGTAGTTTCCGCTGGAGATGGGAGAGCTGCTTTCACCTGTTGAGATATCTGAGACACAGCTGTAGACAGAGATTTACAGTATTGTAACATGTCATTCTCACACAGTGTGGAAGAAAGATGTGCCCTGGTTTCTGGGTTTAGACCAACATATGGAGGATGTGCAAACAGGATTTCAAATGGGCTCAACTTACTGTTATGTCTCTCTGTCATCCTCATGTACATCAGGACATCAGGCAAGGCTTTTGGCCATGTTAAGCCTGTTTCTTCAAAACATTTTTTCAGTTTCTGTTTCAAAACTCCATTGAGTCGTTCAATAGCCCCCCACTGGCCGGATGATATGCACAGTGTCTTTTTAAATGTATCCCCAAAAACTCACCAACCTGGGAAATGGCTTCATTTACAAAATGGGAACCGTTATCACCGGAGATTTTACCAGGAAAGCCCCAGCAAGGAATTATCTCAGTGAGCAAAGCTTTTGCCACTGTAGCAATGTTTGCATGTTTTTCAGGAAATGCTTCAAAAACTTACTTACTCAACATATCAACCATCGTTAGACAAAATCTTTTCCCTTCTGAAGGAGTCAGTTCAATGAAATCCATTATCAAATGTTCAAATGGTCTTGTAGGTTGTGGATGTGCATCTGTGTGTGTGTGTGTGTCCAGTATTGTGTGTGGCACATATCATACATGACTGACAAAACTTCTATCGGTAGGAAGTAAAACCTTTTGTAAACCAATGCTTTGTAAGCGCTGACACCATCCCCCCTTTTGACACATGTGTTTTGACCCATGTGTCAATTCTATAAGTGTTTAACAAGACAGTGATCCCAATTTCATTTTGAAATTTGCAACCGATTGTTTTCCACACAAAATTCCCTTTCATCAGTAGTAGAAAACTGTTGTATAGCAGTGAATTGTACACTTCTGTGTTTATGTTCGTCATCGTGTGTGTGTGTGTGTGTTTGTTGTGTGATACTTCCTGTTGCGCAGGTTCCCAAGCTACAGCATTCACATTGGATATCCTGCTAAAACCAAATCAGGGTTATTAGTTATTGTTATTTCTTAAACTCTCCGTGTTTAGATTCAATTAAAAGAAATTCTAAAACATAGCTATAGAATGTATAGACAATCTAAGACAAAAAATATATATATATTTTTGTTTTTGCCTTCCGTTAACTCCATGTTCTAAAGAGTCACAAATTCACCTTAAGATAAATGATACGATTTCAATAAGATGGTAAACTTTAAACCTCGACTTTAAGTGATATAACAATTGCAAAATCCACTTGGATCGTTTTAGTTGCAGACTTGTGTAACGCAGAATCATCTGGAAAAGTAATAGTGTCACTGGGTTAAGAACATTACATCCATCAACAATTACATTAGTCAGGTTATGTAACATTGATATTAAATTTTTCAGATGCACATCTTGTTGTAGAAAGTTGTGATGTTCTCTGCTCCTGGAATATGAGAAACAAATCCAGAAAGTTAGATCAAAGTTAGATCAGCCCAACCAACATTATCTTTGGATGCCACGACCGATTTCTCTGCAACTGTCACAGCTTGTAGACAGCAGGGTCAATGTTAGCTAAAAAGTCAGCAACAAGTCATTATCAGCCCTCGTGGTCCTGTAACAAAATACATGTCATACAGTCTTTTTTCAGGTCAAAATATCTTCATAAATATATATATATATATATAGGTTTGTATTGGGTCACACTAATGTAAAATCTGCTTATGGTGCTCAAGTTATTTTCCATGAGGTAATAAGACAAAGAGCCTTTTCCGTAATTTTGAATCAATTGTTTTCAGTATGACGTCATACCCAAGAAACTCCTCATTCGTTTCTTGGTTAGAGGAATGACAATGGATTGTTTTTTGTTTTTTTTTTCATACATTTTAGTGAGAGTTATGTCCTCAGCTTTGATCTCATGACCTAAAGAAGTGACTTTAGTAATGTAAACAGACTTTATGTCCATTTTCTACAAAATATTGGGGTAGTTGCACCGTTTCTAACTTGCAGGCTTCTTCAGACAGGCTGCAGATGATAAAATCATTAATGTGCTGCAGCACAGCTGATCCTGCTGGTAAATGCAGTGTCTCAAGGTTTCAGCTGCTGAAAAAACATTTGGAATTCCCAAAAATCTATATATAAAAACAAATCTTGTTTATGTAATCATTATTAGTTTCTCTAGAAGGAAGCAATGAAATTAGTGGAATTTGGTTGTGTTTTTTAATACTTCCAGAAGTGGAAATAGAGAGAGTGCTGTTCTTGCAGATCTCCACTATGATTGATGATTCTCACAAATTGTCACATACACAAATACTCCTGCCTTTCTTAACAATTCAACACCTAGTGTAATTCCATCAATGAATTTTGTTTAAAAAGGTGCTGACGTTTACTGGACCTTTAAAAGCACTTTGGTAATACTATGACCAGCTCACAATATCTTATAAATCCACATCATATTTGTGTTTTGTCCATAAACCTTCAGGCACACTTCTCAGTGCTGGTGTGATTGTTGCCTCTGTTTCCGATAAGGAAAAAAAATGTGTGCGTTTGTTTTGTTAAGGCACGAGAGAGACTGACCCTGTGTCATGTAAAACACAGATAAGAGACATTCTGTCGGCACCTGCAGACGCTGAAAACATCACAGCTGAGTCAGTCTAAAGTTGCTTCTAATCATGTACAGAAGAAGATTCTACAAAATATCCTAAATCTCTCCATTCATCTGATTCTGATTTAGCCACCGAAATGTGAGGAACAGACAATTCTGTTCTTCATTCAGAGAGACAGATAGTTCACATCTGTGATCAGACCAAGACAAAAACACTGTAGTTAATTTCTCAGATCTCACTGATCCCATCTTTGTTCGTAAGGAACATCAGGGTCACGTGAAACATGTGCTGTACAATGTAAATCATTCTCTAAAATAAAATCTATAAATGTCGGACACACCAGAGCTCGTGCACGTGAGAGTAACTCTGTAGACAAGACAGACTGCTGCAGCTTCCATTCATACACATATAACAAAGAATCAGGGCTATAATTCACCATGGTGTATATTTGTAAATCTGAATTTTTGAACACTTTTATTCCCTCTGATGTCGACATCAAACATATTCCCAATCTAATCGTCAAATCTCATCCCAACAAATTGCCAGGACACCATTTTGTCAACATAAATTCATGTTTGAAAGATTGATCTTGAGAACTAACACAAGACAATGGCTGAGTCAAATATTCTTTTTGCTGTTTTCCCAGAAACACCTGCACTGTTCACATAGTTGTCATTCATCTTAGGAGGTGTTGAAAGTTCAGTTGCTTTTAAAACTGACCTAGTTGCTCCACTGTTTTCCAAAGTGTCACCTCTTGACCGTTCACTTTTAAAGTGTATTCAGGAAATTTACTCTCTCCCTCATACTGAGCATAAGTTTCAACAAGTGGTTTGAATTTAGCTTCCAGATATTGAACACATTGATCAATCAAATCCACACTCACTTCATTTGTCAAGCCGTCTTCATTGCATTTAGTTATTATTTGATCAGTGCATGTCTGAGCAAGCATTTCTTCATTGCAGTTAGCGAGCACATCATCAGTGTATGTGTGTGTAAGCATGTCTTCACTGCTGTGTGTGTCAGTGTGTATCAGTGTGTATCAGTGTGCATCAGTGTGTGTCAGTGTGTGTCAGTGTGTGTCAGTGTGTGTCAGTGTGTGACAGTGTGTGTCAGTGTGTGTCAGTGTGTGTCAGTGTGTGTCAGTGTGTGTCAGTGTGTGTCAGTGTGTGTCAGTGTGTGTGTCAGTGTGTGTCAGTGTGTGTGTCAGTGTGTGTGTCAGTGTGTGTGTCAGTGTGTGTCAGTGTGTGTCAGTGTGTGTCTGTGTGTGTCTGTGTGTGTCAGTGTGTGTCAGTGTGTGTCAGTGTGTGTGTCAGTGTGTGTCAGTGTGTGTCAGTGTGTGTGTCAGTGTGTGTGTCAGTGTGTGTCAGTGTGTGTCGGTTTGTGTCAGTGTGTGTCAGTGTGTGTGTCAGTGTGTGTCAGTGTGTGTCAGTGTGTGTGTCAGTGTGTGTGTCAGTGTGTGTCAGTGTGTATCAGTGTGTGTCAGTGTGTGTCAGTGTGTGTCAGTGTGTGTCAGTGTGTTCATTACCTCCCCCCTTTTGTCAGTCACGAGCAACCGTCCCTGGGACACCGACTCTTCCTCCCCCCCTCAGTCCACCACTGGAGAGGGCCTCTCAGGAC
Organism: Channa striata; assembly: GCA_033026295.1. NCBI lineage: Eukaryota > Metazoa > Chordata > Actinopteri > Anabantiformes > Channidae > Channa > Channa striata. The sequence continues at coordinate 34,908,480 of CM065170.1, forward strand.
AGTCTCTGGCCTTATGTCCTCTTCTTTGGCAATAAGGACATTGTCCCTTCCCAGAGGGACAGTCTTTTGCCCAGGGTCCTTTTCGTCCACAATTGAAGCACTCATCTTTGTGTACAAAGCGTCGATCTCTTTGTCTTCTATGACTCCATCGTCCACGGTGTTCACTGCGGCCTCTTTCATCTGACACAGTATTCATCATGGTAACAGTTGCCAGGTGAAGTTCCCGTTGGTTTTTCTCCTCCTTGCTTTTCTTTCTCTTGTGAGACTGATTTTGAGCATGTATGGCATGTTTGCGAACTTCCTCCAGTCTTGCTCCTTCGTCTACACCTATGCAGCTCCTCCGCACTTCTGCAGCAATGTCAGACAAAAGCCCTTTCAAGAAGTGACTTGTGAGGTGTATTTGCCATGACCCAGGAGAGTCGCCCAAGTGTGTTGGATGTTCAATACCACTATGAGTATCAAACACATTTGTCAGACGGTGTAGATAATCATCAACTGTCTCATCTTCACGTTGTTTGCAAGTAGTTATTTTCATTATATCAATTTTCACTGGGAACTTGAGTTTGAATTCTTCTGCCAGATTGTGAACTGCTTCTCTGTATATGGCATTATCAGCATGGTTCCAGTCTGTGTTTTCACATTTGCAATCAGTCTGTGGTAGTTTCATCATGACTTTCTGCAGGTCAGATGGTTTCGTCTTTGTTATTAAAAGTTGTCTCAGTTCAGCTCCAGTGGGTCTAAAGTCTTTACAGAATGCTTGAAGTTCTTCCGCAAAAATGGCACCAGAATCAGCTGGATTAGGCAGGTGACAGCCCGCTGCACGAACATCATCCTCAGTCCAAGCCCTAAAGACCAGTTGCAACCCCTCTGGACCTGCTACTTCGACCATCGGTGCATTTAACTCAGCTTCTTTGTGTTCATTTCTCATTGATCTTGTCTGCATTCGAACTGATGGACCAGAAGATGTCGGTGGGGAGGCAGTTGAATCAGGTTGTAGATGCTGTCCTCCTTCCGCTCTTTGCTTCTTTGCTGGTGGCGGAACTGCCGGGTAGGAGTCCAAGCCGGAGTCCAGTTTCAGCGCCGCGATCTGTGGATAGAGAGGAGAAGACACACTGCGAGTATATGGTGGTAATTGTGTTTCCTGTGTGTGCTGATAAAGTTTTTCTATTGAAGCATCATCTGTTCTTTGTGGTTCAGTAGTTATGAACTTTTGCATTTGTTTTCTTTCTCTACTTTCTACTTCATTTTTCCACATACTCAAACATTCCTTATGTAAGTCACATATCCTTAACAGCTTTTCTTCCAATTTTACCAGTTGATTTTTACTCAAGGAACCTCCCTGCGGAAAACCAAACTCCTCAGTCCAAATTTTCAAACATTCAAGACTTTTGTCACCGTACTTGGATCTAATAATCTCAACAGTTGAACCCTCAGGGGCCTCTAACCCCCCTTTACTTCCCCTATTTCCCATGGGAAGTCCGTGCACGGTTATTCAACGCAGACGTCTCCGCGAAGTTGATTGCCCGCTATAAGCCCCCAATCAATAGAGCTCTGACTAGTCTTTAAGGTCCCTCTCTTGATTTAATTTTTTATTTTTTTTCTTTCTTTGGCACCCCTTTCTGTTGGAACTTGGTCTCGTGCACTTCTTTAAAGCCCTAGTCTGTTGGCCTTGTAATCCAACTCGGTTGCTGCCCTTATACTCCCCAGCTAACTAGGACTTGTTAGTCCGCCACCTAACTGTTCAATGACATTTATCCTCCCCTATTGACTAGGAGTCGCCCAATTGCTCAGATTAATTCGACCAAGAACGGCAACGTGAGCTCAACAGAAGTCATTTAAAAACTTCTTTACGACTCACCCAGTATCAGTGTTGACCAGTGTTCATTTTGAGTTCGAGGATCTGGCGACGGCGGTCAGAGGAGCTGTGTTAAGTCCCCCATCTCCACGCTAATTCTTTCAGCGGAGGATGAGGCTGGAATTTGATTTCCTTTCCAGGGTATGACCACTGTCCACTCACTCCCCCGACGACCGCTCAGCAGATCCCACCGCTGCCACCAAATTGTCATGGAAAAATTCTATCTTGACAACTACTGGTCCCAGACACCTCGAGTGTAGTCAATAAAGAAGCTGCATCCAGGATGTCTTTGAAGGGTTTTATTATCTTGCAAGAGAGAAGTTCACAGACAGAGTTTCGTCCCCTGTCTAGTTCCGTTCTAAAGACTGATACATCACACAAATGTTTTATACCATCTGCTGCTGGGCAGAACATGTTTGTCGTATGTCTCCAGGTCACCACAGTTTACTGTCAGATAGCAGACAACCTTGGGACGGTTAAGTCGACACTTCTTAGACAAAAACATGTATATGAGATAAAAGATGTTATGTCTCAACATTCTTCATAACAACACTGAATATCATTTGACCTTATAACTAAGCATAAACATTAAAATTTAATCACTCTTAATTTTTCCTTTACACCTTCCTGTTGACTTTAATCATATTATGTATCATATGTATGAATGAAATAATAAATCAAACACTAAATGTGACAAAGTGATGGATATTAATGAAATTCATATTAAAGACAATGTCTCAGTTCAGTGAGTTGAATGAATCCGCTGCTGTTGTCTGGTCCAGTGTCTCCCTCTGCTGGACATCAGCGGGAACTACAACTAATCCATCATCACTAATACACTTTATACATTTACACAAGTAGTTATTAGAATGGAATAAACTGTATTCAAACAACAACAATTATAACGTCCACAGTTTGACTTTAATCTTCAGTTTCCATGTGTCAAATGTGTAAATATGACAAAGTATTTATGACACAAAGTGTTTTTTAGTTGTAGTAGTGAGTGTAGATGACAGGACCAGACAACAGCAGCTGATTCTTTAAAGGGATAAAAATGATCAAAAATACGAGCGATTTTAAAGAAACATTAAGAGTAATGTTTAATATGATTTAAATTTACCTTCAGACAGGAAATGATTGTTTTTATTAGAAATCAGAGCATAACAAATGTTCGAGATTCGACTCTGATATTAGGATGAATGAATTCATCCATATCTACAACAGCAAAGTCCCACATGGACTCAGTGGTTTGTCCTTAATCCAAATGTCTGGATGAAGACTGTGTCCCAGGGACGGACTGGGGACACGTCCGCTCTCCTGATACACCTGGTCCCTGTGTGACTGTGACCGTCTGTCCTTCTGAAAAGTGGCTGGGACAGTTTTTATGAATCCACAAACAAAATGGTGAAGCCACATTTGGTGGATGTGAAAGATTTAAACAAGTAAATTTCCTGTGATACAAACTCCTTTCTTTCACTAACGTGTGTGTTTAATAGTTGTAAGTGGTGGAGGTCACACGGTTCTAAACTCAGCCCAGCTTCATATGTGACTCTGCACCGTGAATAATCCTGTGCAGTCAGAATAATATTCACAGGCAAATATTAGGGTCAAATATAGTCAAGTTTATGTCGACCGGAGAAAGATCATCTTTGCTCTTCCGGCAGGGCGTGGACAAGACGACACACCATCACGTCATCAGGCCGTCAAAGGCGTCTGTGTGTCACGTGACAGGCCCGACATTACGTTTCATTAGCAGAACTCCGTGGAACCGGACGGATGGAGGAGATCTTCAAATGTGCAGAGCTGCAGACACGTTCACTAAAGTCCGAGAGACGACGCCGAGCAACAGTCACGTCCTCACATACAGTCAGTGTGTCCCTGTTTGTAGCTGAACTTCAGGTCCAAGGTCCGATCAGCTACACGGGACGTTTCTTTTAGTTCAGCCTGTCAGAACGTTTGTGCCAGACGTCCTCAGATCTGCTCTTTCATTAATATCAGCACGTAGAACAAAAGTACAAGTGTCCAGTATAATCAAATCTGCCTGGTGGGGATCAGGCCGATCAGGCCGTGGCAGCTGGTCCAAAAGCCCAAATGAATCGTGTCACTGTGGCAGGTGCTGCTGAATTCACATCAGCTCCCAGAGACTTTGGACCTTCATCTGTGGAGGAAACAGTGACACCAGATCATCGATCAGCATGAAACCTTGATGCAAAGGAGCAAACAGTCCTTACTTAGATGTAACTGAAGGTCTGAGACCAGAACTGAGGATCAATATCACGACTAAATGAGCGATTCTGCTCTTTCAGCACCGCAGGGACACAAAGAGAGCAGGAGCTCCCCACTCATTTGGGTTTTCACACACGATCCCTTTGTTTTCCTGACACAAGGAGACAATTCTCGAAGACGCCGGCGTCCACGGCCGTTCTCGGCTCCTACGGAGACGCAGACGGACTGAAAGCTGATGATGCTGGAGTCACAGAGAACAAACAGGAGACAGAAGCAGAAATGTCGGTCGGTCGTCAGCAGTGGGAGAACATTTGTGTTGGGCTCCGAAAACAGCAGCTTCCCACATGTGGAGAGAAAAGTGCGTTCAGTCGGACACAAACTCTGAGCTCAGGACTCAGACTGGAACCACGTCAGAACTGGTTTGTGACAAGAAGCCGAGGACAGACCCGTGTTTTCAGCAGGACTTTACATGTTGGAGGTGAAATGATGTTCAGAGGATTAAAAGTGGAAACTGACATTTGTTGTGTTGCCTCGTGTGGTCGTTTCTCCACGACGTCTGTTCCTGCTGCACATCGGCTCATGTTGAACCAGACTTTGTGGAAAAGCTGATGTGACTTTCCTGGTTCCTTTGACACTAGCTCGGCCTCTCGCTCGTCCACACGAGCTTTTGCTTCTGCTGAGGCCGTTTTCACCAACGTCAAACCTGTTTGTGTCGTAAACGTTCTTGGTCGTCTCTCACTCGCTTCCTCTGCAGGCAGGAGATGGCTGATCTCTGCATGTGGAACCTGCACGACGCTTCTTTCCTCACTGCAGCATGAAGAAAACACTGGAACCCAAACAGAAGAACATTTCATCAAACTTCTCTGATCAAGAACTAAGAACAACTCAGAAGCTTTACACTGTTATTTACAGCTCACCTCTTTGGAGCAGAGGCTCGTCCTCCGAGGACTGGACACACAGCTGGGTCCAGGTCCAGGTCCAGGTCCAGGTCCAGCAGAGTCTCTGGTCTTGAACACAGACAGAGATCCTCATCTCATTTGGTTCCTGCTGTTGGTGACATTCATTTATTAAATCTAACAATAAAATATCACCAATAAAACGGACAAAGGACAAAGTCCAGTGACTGTAAAGATTCCTGAGATTTGTCTGGACGTGTGTGTGTGTGATTTAGTGCTAATTAAAGGGAAATGGAGACGTGGTTCTGAGACGGTGAATTCCCTTCATGTCGGGTCCATCAGTTCAGGGATCACTCTGAAATAATGAGCAGGTCACTGAAGGTCGAGCAGAGTCTGAATCCTACAAAGGCCCTTGTCAACACTTCAAGTCTCCACGGGACTCGACACGAGGACAAACGCAGGCCACGGTCTGATGGAGTTTGACACGGACAGTGACATGTGACACCGACAGCAGCTTCATCAGCCGCAGAACAAGAGTCAAAAAAGTCAGTCGCATTTTTACCTACAATTACATAATAAGGAGAAGATCCGACTTTATTGATCCACAGTGGGGAAATTCTTGGGATTCAGCAGCAACAGAACAAAAAGAACAAAATTAACTGAGCAAAGAGTTTATTAAAGATAAAGAATAAAGAATCTCATCTTCTGCATATGTAACAGTGAAAATAAAACAGGTGAATATTGTGTTTGTAGTCACAGTACAAACAAACATGTTGACGTGTTTGTAATAATTATTAAAACAGAGACAAAGTTGGACTTTGGTTGGAGGAAAATATTTGTGAATTGCAGAATTATGATTCTGAGATTCAGGAAAAGTTTCACCTTCAAATGAGGCTTTTTGCAGATAAAATCAAATCGAATTAAAGCAACAAGCTCAAAGAGTCAGAGAAACATCTTCAAATATTTGACCATCACAGAAAAGTTCAAGTCCAATTGTCCTTTGACTGTGGAACAGATATTTATCATGGACCTGAAGCTCAAACATCCACAACGACAAACAACGACTCTACAAACGGATTAAAACATGAATTATGAGTAAATGATCAGCTGGTCATTTATAAGTGTTTCTGAAAACGTGTGAGTGAGTGACAGAGACAGACATGTACAGACTGAACCACGTGTCCAACACAGACACACTGTCTCTGACAGGACCAGGTTCAACACACTATTCTGGACACAGAGACACTGAGGAACCAAAGGAATCAGACCAGAACCCAAACCCAGGATACAGAGGTTCAGTGAATGTGGTGTTGAAGGTGTGAAGGTGGATCAGTTTGTCAGAGGAGACACTGTAGAAGGACAGAGTCCCAGCAGGACAGTCCACATACACTGATACTCTGTTAGAGACAGAGGGGAAGGGGAAGAAGGGGACGCCTCCTCCCCTTTCATTGTGATAGACAGTGTAATAATTATCATCAAACCAGCTCAGACACCAGGACTGATCGTTCCATCCGAACCTGCAGTCTTTACTCTTTCCTTTCCTGTTGATTCCTCTGTAACTCACTGATACATGAACATGTCCCTCCCTTTCAACCTCCCAGTAACAGCGACCAGTCAGACCATTACTACACAGCAGCTGAGGCCAGTTATCAAATCTGTCCTGATGATCAGGATACGACTGATCCTCGTCCACACATGTCACCTTCCTGTTGTCGTCAGACAGTTGTAGTTTCCTGTTCACCGTGTTTGTGTCGATTGTGAGCTGACAGAAATCTGACGGAGAGAACAAGACACAAACAGCTGCAGTTATGAATCCATCATCTGTTCATTTATTGACACTTTGAAGATGGTTGAATCTCATTAAAAACACACTTACACTTCCTCAGACCTGGTGTCAACCATCGTTCTCCACCAGGCTCCACCCTGAAAGGAGGAGGGGGTCAGAGCAGCACATTCTCTGTCAGCATGGACACATGGACATGACATAATACAGGATATTATATGTATCTGCAGCAGGTCTGTCCATACCTGAGAGTGTCCAGTCTCCAGTGTGGATCCTCGAGTCCAGCTGACAGCAGCTTCACTCCTGAGTCTCCTGGATGATTGTAGCTCAGGTCCAGTTCTCTCAGATGGGAGGGGTTGGAGCTCAGAGCTGAGGCCAGAGAAGCACAAGCTTCGTCTGTGAGCAGACAACCCGACAGTCTGCAGACAGACAAATGTAGGAATAAACCTGAAACATTATCTGTTGAATTCAGTAACTCTCCTCATGGAAAACAATATTCTGAGTTAAGGAAGTTAAGAACATTAGTTCACAACACAAGTGAAGCTTTTATTCACTTATGAAAATCAGTTGGTCATTTGTCAAGTTCATTTTATTTATCTGGACGTTTTCATGGGAATTCAAAATGCTTCAAATCAGCATCAAAGAAAATGGATCAATATTATAGAATCAAATCAACATCAGATAAAATCAAGGTGAAGTTTGTCTCAGTGGGTTTTATAATAATCTGTTCCACAGTGTCTGTCCTCAGACCCTGGACTTGGACGAGGACAAATGATCAGGGACAATAATTCCAGACAAACCACTGAAGCAGTTTGATGAATCCTGACCTGAGAGTCTCCAGTTGACAGTGTGGACTCTTCAGTCCATCACAGAGGAATTTCACTCCTGGATCCTGCAGCTCGTTGTTACTCAGGTCCAGTTCTCTCAGACTAGAGGACTGGGAGCTGAGGACTGAGGACAGAACTTCACAGCTTCTCTCTGACAGTTTACAGAGACTCAGTCTGAGGAGGAAATAATGAACAAAATTGAAATACTTTCACTATAAGAACAGACAGAAAACAAAAGTCGTCATATTCTGAACAACTCACACAGAATTTTCGATCTTTGAGTTGGTTAAAACTGAACTGAAAATACAAACGGAAAATTTCTCAGCTGGACTAAATAAATTATAACGTCTCTGTGTCTGTGGTGACCTGCAAGTTTTTCTAAACTTGGTGGGATGTAATTTTTAATCAGGATTGTCAAAAATCCTTGTTGAAAATCCATCAGTTCATTATAATAAAACATGAAAAGAAAAAACAAAAATCAACTCGTTTCTGATCTTCTCTGTAATAATCAGACTGAAGGTTCATTTTCTCCTTTAGGACAAACAGTAACTTGATCTGACCTGAGAGTCTCCAGTTGACAGTGTGGACTCTTCAGTCCATCACAGAGGAATTTCACTCCTGGATCCTGCAGCTCGTTGTTACTCAGGTCCAGTTCTCTCAGACTAGAGGACTGGGAGCTGAGGACAGGTCCAGCTTCTCTCAGTTTACAGAGACTCAGTCTCAGACTCCCCAAAGCAGTTAAATCTGGACTAGAAACAAACATTTTCTGAGTTACACTAAATAATCACCTCTATATGTAAATGTTTGCCTTTGAGTTTTTATCATCTTGTCTCAGGATTGAGAACTTTTTGAGGTAACACACATAAATATAAGTCTTCTATATAATAACACAAAACAGATCTTCTCTGTAATAATCAGACAGTTCATTTTCTCTCTGACAGTGTGGACTCTTCAGTTCACAGAGAGATCCTGCAGTCTCAGGTCAGTTCCTGCTGAGGACTGAGGACAGACCTTCACAGCTTCTCTCTGACAGTTTACAGAGACTCAGTCTGCAGAGACAGTGATGCATAAAATGAGACGTTTTGTGTTAAAGAAGAAAATGTAGTTTAATAAATGGAAACAATCATTGATGATATTTATCTTTTCTCTTGTTGAAGTTTACAGCTGCAGTGAATTTAATAAAGAATAAATTGACTTTTTAATCTTTGTACTCACACGACTTTCTTGGAGACTTTAATCACTCCCAGCACAAACAGAAGATCCTGCTCTGAAAAGTCTTTACAGATTTTCTTTGGCTCGAACACGTCCAGATCTTTTCCTGATGACACTAACATGAAGAGCAGAGCTGACCACTGAGCACGAGACAGTTTCTCTGTGGACAGACGTCCTGATGTCAGATACTGTTGGATCTGCTCCACTAGAGAACGATCATTCAGTTCATTCAGACAGTGGAACAGGTTGATGCTTTTCTCTGCAGAGGGAGTCTTATTGATCTTCATCTTGATGTACTGGATTGTTTCCTGATTGGTCTGTGATCTACTTCCTTTCAGTGTCAGCAGACCTCGCAGATGTTTCTGATTGTTCTGCAGAGAAAGACCCAGGAGGAAGCGGAGGAACAAGTCCAGGTGTCCATTTGGACTCTGTAAGGCCTTGTCCACAGCACTCTGGTAGAACATTGGTGATTTGTCTTCAAACATCAGACAACCAGGAGGTTGATTGTTCTTCTAACAGCAGATTGACTCCAGAGTTGCTGAATGTCAGATGGACGTGAAGAGCAGCCAGAAACTCCTGGACACTCAGATGGACGAAGCAGAACACCTTGTCCTGGTACAGTCCTCTCTCCTCTTTAAAGATCTGTGTGAACACTCCTGAGTAAACTGAGGCTGCTCTGATATCGATGCCACACTCTGTCAGGTCGGATTCATAGAAGATCAGGTTTCCTTTCTGCAGCTGCTCAAAAGCCACTTTTCCCAAAGACTCAATCATCTTCCTGCTCTCTGGACTCCAGTGTGGATCTGTCCCAGCTCCTCCATCATACTTGACATTCTTCAGTTTGGACTGAACCACCAGGAAGTGGATGTACATCTCAGTCAGGGTCTTGGGCAGCTCTCCTCCCTCTCTGGTTTTCAGCACATCCTCCAGAACTGTAGCAGTGATCCAGCAGAAGACTGGGATGTGGCACATGATGTGGAGGCTTCGTGATGTCTTGATGTGGGAGATGATTCTGCTGGCCTGCTCCTCATCTCTGAATCTCTTCCTGAAGTACTCGTCCTTCTGTGGGTCAGTGAACCCTCTGACCTCTGTCACCATGTCAACACACTCAGGAGGGATCTGATTGGCTGCTGCAGGTCGTGTGGTTATCCAGAGGCGAGCAGAGGGAAGCAGGTTCCCCCTGATGAGGTTTGTCAGCAGCACATCCACTGAGGTGGACTCTGTGACATCAGTCAGGACCTCATTGTTGTGGAAGTCCAGAGGAAGTCGACACTCATCCAGACCGTCAAAGATGAACACAACCTGGAACTCTTCAAACCTGCAGATTCCTTTGGTTTCAGGAAAGAAGAGATGAACAAGTTCCACCAAGCTGAACTTTTTCTCTTTCAGCACATTCAGCTCTCTGAAAGTCAGTGGAAATGTGAACTGTATGTCCTGGTTGGCTTTGTCTTCAGCCCAGTCCAGAGTGAACTTCTGTGTTAGGACTGTTTTCCCAATGCCAGCCACTCCCTTTGTCATCACTCTTCTGATTGGTCCATCTCTTCCAGGTGAGGCTTTAAAGATGTCTTCTTGTCTGATGGTTGTTTCTGGTCTGGCTGGTTTCCTGGATGCTGTTTCAATCTGTCTGACCTCATGTTCATCATTGACCTCTCCAGTCCCTCCCTCTGTGATGTAGAGCTCTGTGTAGATCTGGTTCAGAAGGGTTGGGTTTCCTGGTTTAGTGATGCCCTCAAACACACACTGGAACTTCTGCTTCAGGTCAGACTTGAGTTTAGACTGACAAACTGGAACAATAAGCTCTGAAAGACATCACAAAAAATATATCAGTGAGTGATTTATAAAAGTCATATTATAATTTCATTTCACTTGGAGACATCAATAAATGTCTCATTTCTCCATCATATTAAATCTTTATTAAAATCCTCTTACTGCTGTGCAGACACTCAGCCAGCTCCTCCTGCTTCATCCTCCTCAGGAAGTTCACTGTGATCTTCAGAAACGACTCTCTGCTGCTCCTCCTCTGCTCTTCATCCTCACCATCCAACACCTCCTCATCCTCCCTCTGACTCTCTGAGCATTCTGGGTAATATGGACTCAGACTCTTCTGGATCTTCTTCAGCTCGTCCTTCACAAAAGTCACAATGTTGTCCTCCAGCAGCTGGAACAGAAAACTACATGAGTGACACAGTCCAAGTAAAACCATGGAGCCAAACATCAGATCCATGTTGGACACACTGACAATCCACTGGTGTAAAAAGTGCAGCGTGGACATTATTGGAAAAGTCCTAGTTGGACATGTACAGACCATAAATATGGAGTCCAGGTGTGTTGGATGCTGCTGGGCAGACTGACCACTGGGAACCTCGGAGCTCTGCTGCTCCACTCTGTGGACCAATCAGGGACAATGAGCTCACATTATGTCTGTCCACACACAGACACACAAAGTAAATGTTTGTTACTTTACTGAATCAGATGATCCAACTGTGAATCAGCAGCTTTCAATTTACTGTGGTGGTTTTCCTGTTTGTCAGGTTGATCTGTTATTGTCGCCTATAAAACTGTTTAACAATTTCAGAACTTTGATTAAATCTCCACAAACAAAGTGTCTGTGTTGATTTGTCATTGAGCAAAGTTAAACAGACCAAACAACAGAACCAAGTCTGAAAAGGAGGTTCCTGGTTCACTTGGACCTGAATGGAGTTCATTTGCTTTTTAAAGGAAAACTCAGAAACAGCAGAAATGTGTGAAATTACATCAATGGGTAAAGAAGCTGGATTTCAAAATGGAGGATGTGGGATAAAATCCTGGTGTGGGAAATCCCAGCCTGGCTGTGGCAGCCCACCGCTCCCCCTAGAGGGACGGATGAAGGGATAATGTTGATCTTGTTAAATCCATCCACTAACTGCAGCAGAGTCTCTGTTGGTAATTAAGATAAAACCTCATTGAGGTTCCTGCTCCTCAGGTGAACAGTGTTTTTAACCACTGAGAACTTGTCAACTTGACTCAGTCCAGAGTGGATCCTGGTGAAAACACTTCTTGTATTCTCAGAAAATGAAACTGAGCTGACAAATGAGTGTGAAGATCCACAGACATCTCAGAACTTCCAGCAGCACCAGTAAAAACCCAGTAGTGTTTCCTCAGAGTTGAGGTCTGCAGGTATAAACTGGTTCTACTGAGCAGTTTTCAGAAATGATAAGAAACTTTTAATTAAACATCCCTGGATAATTTTAATCAGACTTGCTCACGTTAGAAGCTGCAGCGACAGAAGGTCAGTGCAGGTGAACAGATAATCGTCTCTGCAGACATTCATATTGTTACTCACAGATGTGCACATGTGTGTATTGATGACAGGAACAGTCAGGATAATGAATCTAGAGCCAATGTAGATACGATAAACCGGTGAGACAGCACAACATCAACGTTGGATCTGCAGTGATCGTTCCTGCTAAGTCGGCCAGAAATCTGGGGGTCATCATGACGACCAACTGAGCTTCAGCTCAGTGATCCCACGATGGTGGAATGAGCTGCCTACATTTAAAACACTGCTGCAAACAGAACTCTTCCGTTTCTTCCTTTAATTAAAAAAAAATCCTTTTTCTCTCTTTTTTCTTTACTTGCATCTCATGAAATCCAATCACTTATTTAATACCACTTGACTTTGATGTTGTTTCGCCTTAAATTACATTTTATTGCTTGTTCCTCACTTGTAAGTCCCTTTGGATAAAAGCGTCTGACAACTGACTAAATGTAAATATAAATATTAAAATAATGTTTTTATCTATATGAGTCTGACCAACAAAAGGAGAATCTGTGGGAAACATGGAAACTTTCACCTGCCGCTTAAACTCAACTGACCACATGTGATGACAGGGACCTAAAACACACCTGCACCGAGTGTTTCCCGTGTTTTCCAGCCAGCACACTTGATGCTGGAATCATTTCACAGCACGTATGTCTCAGGATTCCAGCACGTGAAGATGGTTGTTGGTGAACGAGAAGATGAAGTCATGGCAGCTATTGAGCTATTAAACACTGATCAGTGCTGAATGTCAGAGGGATCTTCACATCTGAACAGATTTAAAAACCAGTACAGGTCCAGTCTGTCAGGTCCTCAGCTTCTCTTTCCTCATAATGTTCGATCCAAAACCAGCTGATGACTTACAGACGCAGGCCTCTCTTTGCATGTTTGTACAAAGTATTCACATTCTATATTTTGTGTGATCCATATTTCTGCAGATGATTTTAGTTTTTGTTCTGACCTGGTTTGGCACCAACCAACCCCCACCTCATCTGGATTTACATGCACTTCAGTAACCAGGTCACAGTCTGATTTCTCAGAGAGATGATTTCTTAACTGTCATGTAAATGGGAAAGTTCAGTAGCTCGTCAGAGTCGATTTTTTTCTGCCATTTACATCCACAACCAGGTTTGTTAAATGCAGGTGAACTCTGTTCCCCAGTTACCAGGTGAAGCTGGTTTCTCTGAGTGACCTGGTTACTCGAGTACATGTGAAGTACATGTGACCGTCTTCTGGACAGCTGTCGAGTCAGGAGTCTTCCCCATGGTTGTGTATCCTACTGAACCAGACTGAGACCATTTAAAGGTTCAGCAAACCTGCGCAGGTGTTTGGAGTTAATCCGCTGATTATAATGTGACACCATGAATTTACAATATTGAACTTTTTCAGAATATTCAGATTTTCTGACATACTGAGTTCAGGGTTTAGATTAGCTGTAAGACAGAATCATCAAAATTAAAAGAAATGAAAGTTTGGAATGTATCACTGTGTGTAATGAATCAACTTGTGATTAACTGATGGTGTGCAGGTCTGCAGACTCTATAAAAGCCGACGTTTTGACGTTCAGGTGTGTGTTAACACAAGTGGGAAGGACATAAGCAACAGTCTGAAACCTCTTTCACACATGCACTGGGAATCAGACATGATCCAGACTTTATCTGGGGGCGTAAGTGTGAACACAAACACCCAAGACTTTAGGCCCCGACATTAGCTGGATCTTCTCCAGCCAGATCCCTGATGCAAAGTCCAGATTATCTTCAACTGAGCTCATTTGTGAATAGTGGAGGTATATATTCACCGTGGGTGAGTTTTCTCCATTTCCTGTCACTGCTACAAAACTGCAAATAGTGGGTGAAGTTGTAATGTTGGTTACTAGTAGTAATGTTGGTTACTGGTCGTGTCGTCCGCCATTCCCATCAAGGAAAACACTGAAACCTTTTTTTGCGTAGTGTCCCTGCTCGAAGTGCAGTATTTCTTCACAAGTGTGAACGCGTCTCGCCCGGACTATCTCCCGATGTTGGCTACATGTCTGAAAGTGAAACTAGACTGTGCCTGGAGCTGATCCTCCCGACGTTCTCTAGAGTTCATGTCTGAAACAGGCTTTAGTGCAGAGATGTGGTTGAAGTCTCACACTGGCAGCAATGCAGAAATATTCACGTCTAAAACCTTTAGAATGAGGATCAACCTTCTGACAAAGTATTTTTGTAGCATCCAAATGACTGTAATTTCATAAGACCAATGCCTGAATGATCAGGCAGAGTGTGGAGCAGGGAAGGAGCAGGGAAGGAGCAGGGAAGGAGCAGGGAAGGAGCAGGGAAGGAGCAGGGCTGGGTGGAGCAGAGTGATGCTTGATTTTAGCATTAGCTTCATAGTTTATTGTAGCTTTAAACAAGAGGATCAATATCGAAAGAGAATTCACAAACTGTCTGAAACAAACTGAGCTGATGTTATTAATTATTAATCAGCAGCATCAATAAGACGTCACATCATTTTCATCTACACTCTGTACTGAAATGATTCTTCATAGTCGTCTGGTTGTCGGCTCACAGTCTGTTCAGTAAAAGAAAAGTACAGACACTGTGCAGCGACTTCAAGTCAAACCAACCAAGAGTCACTAAGAGGCCGACGATGGACAAAAGGAGATTTATGATATTCAATCAAAGGATCGTTCTGATCACATGACAAACATGAATATCCCCATGACTTTTTTGCACCTTGATTTATTGACAATCTGAAGCTGAAGTTTTCTTCTGTTCACGATGGAGCTACAGAAACACTCGGTCGTCACGGTGACGCCTCCTGTGTGATCTGTGCTTTGTCCGTGACGTGTCTGTGTCTCCACTGACCGCACACAGGAAGTTGAACCAGTTTCAGTCGTGGCATTAACAGCTGATCTGAGCTGATGTTCAGCTCCATGAA
>CM065170.1:34928495-34947033 GCA_033026295.1 Channa striata
AGTTATGATTTACTGTCAACAAATAAACCATCTCTAAAGTCTACAAGAGCAGGATGATCAAGTTTAACTCCAGGTTTATTTCATTTGATTTCTCCAGTTAAGTGAGACAGATAACAAATGACACGCCTAATTTGGAATGATTCATATTTTATCTTCTGTCCCAAGTGGGACAAAATGGATTTTCAGGTCATCAACTAAAGTTTGACAGATTTTAATGTTCCACATCTTTAAAAGATATAAAGCTGAAGTCCATGGAAAACATAATGTCTGAATTTCTGCAGCAGGTCTGTCCAACAAAAGAGAGTGTCCAGAACAGTGTGGATAGTCCAGCTGAGTCTCCTGGATGAACATAGCTCAGGTCCAGTTCTCTCAGATGGGAGGGGTTGGAGCCAGCTGGCCACAGAAGCACAAACTTCCTGCCTGTGAGTAACATCTGGGACAGTCTGCAGGACACAAAGTACAGACACTACCATTAGAACTGCTTTAAAATTAGCTCATCGTTTTTGATCCAGCTTTCAAAGGATGGACACATTTGAACAGGTGCATGGAATTGTATTTCAACAATTTGCCATTTTTTTTAACAGTTAATCCGTCTAATGGACATCAACAGTTCGTCTGTATTTCTGATGGTGTGTTTTCAGTCAGCTGCTCAGTAACTTTTGAATCTTAATTACGTCTTAATGACACCTGAAAAAGATAAAAACAAACTCTGAACAGAAATTCTATGAACTGTGTCTTAGGTTTTCTGCTCATCCAGTGGTTTAATCTTTTGATGGGACAAATCTTCAATGCAAGGTGAGCTAGTTGGAACATTTCACAAATAACATGATAAAATATTTTCTTGTTTCCAGCAAAGTCAGTTTGACTAAATAACCTGCAGGTCGGACAAACACAAGCTCCTCAGCCTGATACATTCACGGCAGTAGGTGACAAAAGCATCATGTTTTCAGGTTGTCACTGTTGGTCCCAGTTACTGGATGTGGATGCAATATCTCAGAAACATCATGAGGGAAGTTCTTCAAATTTGAGTTCAAATGTTGTTGAGAAACGGATGAACTAATGAAATTTGATGGTGGTTTTGAAAGCAGAAAATGATCAGTGAATTTCATTACATCTGCCATAAACATCCACTTAGACTTAATGATAAACTCAACAGAATATGATTCTGAGAGAAGACGCATTTAACATTTCAATATAAGCCCATTCTTTCCCTGTTTGGGAGCGGACTATTTATTATGTCTTTAAAAGATGTTTCCCCATATTTAGTAACTCAACAACAAACACAAAACAAGGAAACAATATTTGAAAAAATACATGCATGGAGCAAAACTAAAAAATACAAAGACAAAAATCTAATTTACTGATTTAAAAAATATGGTCATTTAACAAATAAACACACAATTGTGCAGAATTAGGCTAGATATGTTACTTTCAATCTGTTAAATCTCAAAGGTTTAACGAAGGCAGTTTTGAATTCTGACCTGAGGTTCTTAGTGGACATTGTGGACTCCCAGTCCATCACAGAAAAGCTCCACTCCTGGATCCTGCAGGTCGTTGTTGACTCAGGTCCAGTTCTCTCAGACTAGAGGACTGGGAGCTGAGGACTGAGGACAGACCTTCACAGATTCTCTCTGACAGGTGACAGCCACTGAGTCTAGCAAAGAAATAAAAAAAAAACAAAAACAATTCATCATTTATCTATATTTTACCAGTAAAACAGTAGCAATGTCTTTATATAAAAATATTGAATAAATCAACCATCCGATGTCCTTCCAGAACTTTTTGGAGACTTTGACGACAGGCCAGCCTCAGAAGAGCCTCCTCTGAATCAGAACATTTTTCAGGTCAAACACGTCCAGATCTTTTCCTGCTGACAGTGAGATAAAGACCAGAACTGACCACTGAGCAGGAGACAGTTTCTCTGTGGACAGACGTTTAGTTCACTGAGGGACTGGAACAGGTTGGTGCTTTTCTCTGAAGGTGGAGTCTCCTCCATCTTCATTTGGATGTACCTGACTGTTTCCTGATTATTCAGTGACCTGCTTCCTGTCTGTTTCAGAAACCATGGTAATAAAATATGACTGTTCAGCAATGAAAGGCCCAGTAGGACCCGCAGGAACAAGTCCAGGTGTCCATTCGGACTCTGTAAAGACTTGTGTACAGCACTCTGGTAGACATGTTGTAGGTCCGATTATTTTACTTGTCTGAGAGGCCGAGTTTCCCTCTGACAGCAGATTGACTCCAGAGTTGAAGAAGGTCAGATGGACGTGAAGAGCAGCCAGAAACTCCTGAACACCTTGTCCTGGTCCAGTCCTCTGTCCTCTTTAAAGATCCGGGTGAACACACAGCTGGGCTCAGGTCTGGATCCTGAAAGAAAAACGGAGCTGACCAATGTGCAGGTTGGACAAAAAGTGAGGAGAATTATGTTCCACTGATAAAGTTACAACTACAAATATCAGCTGTAGGAACTCACAGCCCTTCAAAAATGTTCGTGCATCTTTGAAGTGACTGAGACGACCATCGAGTGACCATCGCTCTCCAGAGACACAGCTGGATGCAGAGGAGTCTGAGCTCAGCTGCTGGACACTTTCAAACCAGGATCACACAGATACATGTGGAATTAGTCATTCTTAGTTCACGTCAATACATGTGTGTCCACAGCAGATAGAATATGGGGGGTCAAGCAAAAACAAACGCAGATATCAGTCATATCTTCAATTCAATTACTGCTTACTTCTTTACAACATCAGGGTTTTGTCCTTTAAAATAATGCGGCGCAAAGGGGACTGACCTGTCAACAAAAGCCCGGGTCTGGGTCCAGGTCCAGGTCTACAGGACCGGCAGCCGGTGTTAGTGAGAAGTGACAGTTACTGTCGTCATCTTAAAACCCACTATGACTGTGTGTGTGTGTGTGTGTGTGTGTGTGTGTGTGTGTGTGGCAGTGGCTTGGTACATGGGGGGTGCACAGTGTACGTGGTCCCTCCTCCTCATTGTGTCCAGAGAGGAAGAGCCAGGACAGAGGAGCCCCGGGGCCAGGAGCCTGGGAGGACACAGGGAGGTCACTTCATCCACTGGTGTCACACTCTCATTCATCTGTCAGGGCCTGTGCAGGAGCAACACACACACACACACACACACACACACACACACACACACACACACACACACACACACACACACACACACACACACACACACACACACACACACACACACACACACACACACACACACACACATGTGCACATGAAGCCAGATGCTGCAGTGACAATAACTTACTTTTGCGGCTTTCAACAGGATCTCTCTCCTGCTCGTCTTTCCTCTGCTTTTCGATTCTCTCCGACTGCTCGGAGAAGCGGAGCTGAGAGCGAACGTCTGCAGGTCGCTCGTAGCTCTCGTCGTCCTGACGGGCAGATAGAGAGACAATCACTGCAACAGCAACAGTTAACAAAGCTCAGAGTCCCATTCAATTGTTGCCTCTGACGTTTTGGCCACAGGTTGTTCAACTTTAAAATCGACCTCAGTCTACTAAGACAAAGCCTATTTTATTATTATTTATTATTTATTGAGAAATTCACATGATCATTTGGCCAGAGAAATCCATTAATATCCCAACAGTTCCTGTGCACAGCATAATTACTAGTTGGTAAGTAATTACAAGTCATTTTAGTAATTATTGTCAGATGTTGAGGAACCTGAAGATAAATGATTTACTGAGGTGACATCTTTAAATACTTCTTTTATGTGCTCAACCTCATACAAGTTATATCTAATCATGCCTTCAATGAGCTAAAGTGGACTAGCATCACCATTAAATGTACAAAACTTTAACAAATAACTCAGGCGTTCTCTTTTGAGGAGCATAAAACATCATCATTAATGGCACATGTAGTTAAAGCACACATCCAAATTAATAAACTTTTACAGACAACATCTTTGTTTGCACATAGATCATCATCTGCCACTTGGGAAAAGCAAAGTGTAAAAACAACGTTTGTAGGTCATCAAAAGTTAATAGGATAATTATCTACATGTTTGTGTCTCCCATGCACCTCTGCTCTTCTCTTGCACTTGATTTCTACATCACTTGCAGCTGGGTGGCACAGAGCACAAAGACACATCAGAAGAGGCTCATCGCCAGCCCCCTCCAACCCCCCTCATCCAGCCCCCTCCAACCCCCTCCATCCAGCCCCCTCCAACCCCCTCATCCAGCCCGCCTGCTCTTTGTTGCAGCGCTGAGCCTGCACTCTTTCCGTAATTCCTGCCGTCGAAGCCCGGTGGCTCTTTTAAGCCGCTTTGTCTTTTGGTCTTTTCTCTCGTTTTTTCGCTGATGTCAACAGAGAACTTCATTTCTTCCTCCCTCCGTACACACACACTCACACACACCTCATTTACAAAACCACAAAAAGGAAAAGAACAAACCGAAAGAAGAAGCACAAAACAAGATGGGGACAGCTGTAGCGATGCTCTTCCTCTCTCCTCCTCATCCTCCTGTCTTGGTATCAGGAACAACACAATTTCAAAGTTCCCCCAAGTTCCCCACAATGCCAAGACTTAGGCTTATAGTCTAGATGGTTTTGTGCTTTAATGTGCACCAATTAAATGTGGTTACGGAGTTCCATTCAAGGGCTACGAGAAATAAAGTCACCAACAACAAGAAAAGTAGGTCGGTGTACACAGACAGTTCTTTCATGTCTCTAGTTTTGACTGACTAACGTAAAAGTCAGAGCTCTCCTGTTTATCAGCTTCACTGTACAAAAAAGATTCCATATGAACTGTCATGTGTTTGTGGTAGTGGTACGTTTGCATGATTGACTGAGTTTATCTGTGCATTTCTGCACACGGCAAGTTTGTGTGCTAATGCAAGTATGTGCTTCAGTTTCTGGAAGAAGCTTCTTTTCCAAGACAAGTTAAATGAATCTTCCCTTCAGGTTTCAATTCAATTATTTCTGACATGTAAAGGAATATCTTTATGTTACCGATAACAGAGGTGGATGTACAGAGTTTAATGGACAGTTTCATTGTTCAGACATTGTAATGTATTATATTCATGTTATTTTGTCGACCTAGCCAACAATATGCTTTGGTCAAGAATCCCAGTGTTTTCAGTGAGGAACAAGAAAAGACTTTCCCTCCAGCTTCCAAATTGTCTTTGTCTTGTTGGGATCACAAAGTTCAGTCTTAATGAACCTGTCAAAGTGTCTACCCAGCTCAAGAGAGACATGGGATTGAATTGTCATTCGGGACGTACCTTTTTTGAATAAGCTTGATTGAATTACTGCATGTCAAAGTGCAGAGTGGAGACGGAGATGGTGATTAGCTGCAGTGAGTGAGAGGACTTTAACAGAGGGCAATAGCCTGGACAAACCAGCATTTCAGTGACACACAGAAGGTGCTTTCATTGGTGGGGAAACTAAATATATTTTTAACGTTTGTCTGAATTTGTTCCTCTAACCTCTAAAGCTGTAATAATGTTCACATATGAACACATGTATCACACAGCAAGAGTCCTGCCGGAGTTTAGGCACGACCTGTTGTTCTTAGACACTTATAATACAAGGATTTTACTTTTCTGAACCTGAGATACAACTGCCTAAAAATACATCAGGGAATTAGAAAGCAGATGCACATTGAGTGTGTTGCAATAAAAACTCGATGAATAAGCTTAATATAACCAATAACTTCCAAAAATAATAAAAAAAAGACTGTACTTAGTTTTGTGTGTGTGTGTGATAAAGCAGATTTTCTACTGACTTTAAAAGTAACTGTCAATAATAATCTTACTAGAGACCTGTTGTAGAATTTTTCTGTCTTCCTTAGTCAGACGTTGTTAGATTTTTGAAGAACTGAAGACAAAGACTCAACGTGATGAACCATCTCAATTTAATACATGCCGGCACGGAGAAGAGCCCCTAATGTCTGCTTCTAACTTGTTACTTCCAAATCGCTTGTACTTATACTCAATCTCAACAAAGGACCCACCCTCACAAGAACACAAATGTTGAAAAGCATTTACATACAGTGTTCAGTCATCAGTCATTTTCTCTTTGAAGTCATTTGTTCTTTAAGATGGAAAACGTTTTACAGTATCTCACCCACAGGGTCCATGACCCCAGGCCCACTATCTCTTACATTCTTTTGGGCCATATAACAACAAAGTACCTGAGGTGTTCTTAAGCAGTCCTCTATATGTGTTACCCCCTGTGGCTTCTTGTCCTCCCTATGATCCCATTGATGAGTCCATCTGTTTTCTAATTATCTAACAAGTGACTAAATTTACCCAAATTTCCCTCACATTCCCCCCTTTTGACACAAAGTGTCAACATGGTAAATTTAGTGAATCTCCGAAATATGTATAGTGTTGCTATCCCATAAGCCCTGTAGGTACACAGAATATCTTCAGAAAAACATTACAAAGATAGACACACATAAATGGGAAAAATATGTGAGTAATTATGATGTTGTATCATCTAGATCACTATCAGTGTAAGGATTCCCTGGGGCCCAATCAGATATAGGATCCGATTTTAGTTCAGGGTGCATTGACTTGGTTGGTATCTTGACATACAATGGTGTCTGTTCACTTCCAATAATTCCTCCTATCCATTTATATATGAGAGCTCGCATGAAAGTAATCGCACATGTACAAAAACATAACATAATTCCAAAAACAACAACAATAGGAAATAATACCTGCACAATACCCGCACCCCAAAGACCAAAATTATGTAATAACCATTTGTTGCAATGTTAACAGGTGAGATTTATAGTTTACAGCTAATAAATGGAAAACATTCATAATCTAATTTGCAAATGCAGACAGTGAGTATGTAACGTTGTCAATGTGATCAGCCAGAAATATCACCCCGTACCAAAGGAATAAACTATTTCCCAATTTCTCACCCAAGGAAATTCACCAGTGGTAGGACTGAAGGGTTAAAAATCGTGCAATTTCTCTTTTTTGGAGGTGATTGGTGTTCTTCAGGAGTCTTTTTACCCAGTGTGGGTAACATGGCGATGTCACCTCTATTCTCCAGTTTCACATTGTCTGTTGGTGGTAACGTACTTTTGGCTTTTTCATCTCCATTCCCATTTCTTCATGTGTCAGTGGCTATGGATTTGTGAATGCCACTACTCTGTGTCCATCCTTGGATAATGGCCCCCGTTGTTATGATGCAGATGCTTAAAGATATGGTCAGGAACCTCCAGCCCTGCTTCCTCTCAGGTCCTGGCCGTTGCCTTGTCAGGAACATCCTCTGGGAAAGGTCTACACTGGGTTGCATGAATCCACGTATCCCTCTCAGCAATTCGGACTGCAGTTGGAGTGGTCAGCAACACTTGAAATGGTCCCGTCCAACGACGCTGGTGCCAGTGTTTTCTTCTGAGGTCTTTCACCACAATCCAGTCACCCAGCTGAATACTGTACAGGAGGCCCACTGCAGGCTCAGGAAGGGCAGCTTTCTCCTTGGGAAAGATAAGCTTTAGAGAATGGTTTAGTGTGCAACAATATCTTAACATTTCATCATCTACTCCTGTTAAGTTCAATCTGTTCTGTGGAAAAGGTGTGCTAGTCCTTCTCATAGGACGACCAGTAAGTATTTCATAAGGAGAGAGTCCAGTTGTTTTATGTGGACGACCTCTCATAAACATTAAGGCCAAAGGTAAGAATTGAACCCACGACAGTTGTTTTTCAGCCATTAATTTTGTGAGCTTAGTTTTCAATGTTTGATTGGCTCGTTCCACTGCACCACCACTGGCTGGATGGTAGGCGCAATGGGTTTTCAGATTTATCTGAAGGCTTTCTGAAAGACTCTGTATAACATTATTTACAAAATGTGAGCCATTATCACTACTTAATTTAGAAGGGAGTCCCCATCTTGGGATCACTTCTCGAAGTAATGCCTTGGCTACTGAGACAGCCGCCGCATGTCTGCAAGGAAAACATTCAATCCACTTTGAAAACATATTTATTATCACTAAGCAATATTTGTAACCTGAGCATGGGGTTAACTTGATAAAATCCATCATTAAATGTTCAAAGAAGCCTTCAGGTTTTGGATGGGCTGACATGGACATTTTTGTAGTCCTGCCCACATTATTAGTAGCACAAATCACACACTTTTTACAAAAATTCTCAGAGAAACTGGAAAAACCTGATGCATACCACAATCTATTTACAATATCCATCATACCCCCCTTTTGACACGTGGTCCTGACCACGTGTCAACTTTGCTAAGAAAGGGAAGATGGATTTTGGCAGTACTGGGAGACCTTGCTGATCAACCCAGACTCCTGAAGGAAGTTTAGTGCAAGTTTTCTCTTCCAAGCAGCTTGTTCACCCGCCTCAGCTCCTGCTTTTAGCAAAGAGACATCATTAAGGGAAAAAAACATTGTCCGGAACAGAAAGGCATTTGCAACATGGGGGAGACAGGTGAGAGAGCAGCCGATTTTGCCGCTGTATCCGCTCCTGAATTACCCTGTGACACTGGATCTTTGTACCCAGTGTGAGCTTGGCATTTACATAGAGCTACAGATGAAGGAAGCAACAATGCATTTAACAGGTTAATGATAAGAATCCTATGGGCAATAGGTTTACCTGTAGATGTGAGGAAACCACTGTTCCTCCACAATGCATAGAAGTTATGACAAACATTAAAACATACTGGGAATCAGTGTAGACTGTGACGTTATTTCCTTCTCCTAGAATGAAAACCTGGGTTAAAGCAAATAACTCTGCTGCTTGAGCAGACAAATGAACAGGCAATCTGGCACTTTCAACTATCTCAGTGCTGTTACAAATGGCATAGTCAATGCAAGGTGAGCCATCAGCAAGATTCCGTGTTGCGGAACCATCTACAAAAAACACACAGTCAGGATTACTTAAAGGTGTATCAAATAGGTTATCAGGAGCAGATGTAGTTTCAACCACTTTCAAACATGTATGTGGTTCTCCCTCTTCGGCTGTAGGAAGCAAAGTTGAAGGGTTAAGTACAGCACAACGTTTTAGAGTGACATGAGACATGGTTAGTTTTTTCTTGCAAGATTAGTGAATGAACAACATGGGGAACATGCACGGTTAGAGGACACATAGCATCTATGTCAGTTGTAGCCAAAACAGCTTCAGTAGCAGCTGCTACAGCTCTAAGCATGCAACCCTACCTCATTCTGTTGTTGATAGGCGTTTTGAATAAAACCCTATAGGTATTAAATGGTTTTGTATGGTATGAAAGTCCTAAGTACAGAATACTTGACAGAGTCTTTAAGTCAGTCAGTAAAAAGTCAGTCAGTAAAAATCAATTTCTGCTTGTACAGACCAAATCAGAATGTCAGTCATGGCCATATGTTTTGCCCCAAATGTGATGTCTGATAGGGGTTGGGAGATCTCCGCATAATTATAAATCCATGGACGGCAATAGCCTACTAAGTCTAACAGACATGAATTGTTTTTAATTTTTAATTTTGTTTGGCACATCCCGAATTGATTGGATGTGTACAGGACCCAATTATGAACCTCCGGAGTTATGGTATGGCCAAGATAGCACACAAGTTGCAAGACAAGCTTTAACTTATCTTTCAAAACCTGTGTCTGTTTTCTGCCAGAAAACAAAGGAAAGACACTGTGTCAGTTTGGCATCAGTCTAACTGATCATCAACATGTTGAACAAAGGTACTATCACATGGTGGCTCACTAGATGACAGATTTCTAGTCACTGCCCCATCAAATAAAGCAGGAATTTTCCATGTGTAGTATTTACCATTGAAAGTGAGAGCAGACCAGAATTTTGAGTCAGGATGGACAGGAATGCTAAAATATGCAATTTCCAAATCAGTAATTGAGAACCAGCAAACATCTTCTAAAACCTGTCACATCATGGTTGTTACATTGGATTTTTAGTAGCCGGATAGTGAACTGCTTCATTTACAGCTCAAAGGTCTTGGACTGGTGTCCATCACCCGTTTGGTTTCTTTACAGGCACGATGGGGGTGTTGCAGGGTGAATGTGAACATACCATTATGGCACCTTGATTTACTACTGATTGTGTTAAAAAAAAACAATGCTTCAACCTTTTTAGTACCAAGTAAATATTGTCATTTACATCGTCTAAATTTTAACATTTGTTATTTAACCAGAAAAGCAATACTCAGCTTTCAAATGTCATAAGGTTCATGTCATGGTTGACAATGAAACCTATGAATAGAGCTAATCTATCCACCTCTTGGTGTTTTTTATTTATTTATTTATATTTGTTTATCTTATTTTAACTGGAATATTGATTACTAATAGATTGTGTGTCTGTGAGTGTGTCAACATGCTGCTTAACGCTCTGACCTACCCCCACTGTCTCCTATATCTGCAGTCCTGGAGAATGGACAGCTCTTCTTGTTCTCAAGTTCTTGAGAAGATGCCTCTGGCCAAGACTCTTGTGTGCCTCCTTCCTTTTGTTGGTTAGTCCTTCTGCTTGTGGGACAAACTTGAGACTTGTCTCCATAGCCATCACAAATGTAACACAGTTGACTGCCACAACACCCAACCAGTTGATATCCAGGAAGCTGGTTTTATGGCGCCCTCTTTGTTATAGCTTTGTTCTTATCCAAAGCTTTTTGCACTACCCTGCTGACAGAACATCAGCTGAGCAGTAAGAAACTTCTTCACTTGTTTGTTGTCAAAGTCCATTTGTACCTTCCTTCTGCTTGGTATTATGAATCTCAGGCAAGCAGACTCTTAAGAGGAAGACAACTTTCACGGCATCATGCAAGGTGTTAAATGCTTGTGATCCAATTTCCCATCAACAGACCTTTAGGGATCACGTAATTCCTCTGCCATCTCCTTCATTTCATCTGGCTCCCATGGCCTGTAGACAAGCATCTCTACAGTCCAGTTGGCCTGTACCTGCGGATTTTGTGGCAGTGAATTTGCTCAATGTCCTTCCTTTTCTTGTCCTTTTTCCTGTTCTTGTTCACTTGCAGAGGCCACATCTTGACACTTTGGAGGTTGTGTCCCTTGTGGAGGAGGGAAAACCGGCCTGGAGACATATGGAGGGGGCATGACCTTATCTCTTCCCCTACGTTTCTATTTCACCTTCTATTTCTCCTCTATACCCAACTCTTTCCTTTCTAATCTCAATCCTGCGGAATATTTTCTTTTCATTTTCTTCTGCATTTCTTTCCCACTTTTGGAAAGACTGCCAATCTATTTTGTTCTTCCCTACTTTCTTGTCCTTTCTTTTCACTTCCTCTTCTCTTTCTCATAACAATGCTTTGCAGCCTTCTAAACAGTTTCTACTTATCTTCAAGGAAAATAGTTGTGTTACTTGGTGCCAAAGTGGAACATTCTTAACCAAGCGTTCTCCCCATTTCTCTGCCATTTTTTTAGCAGGGCCTGTAATTAATTTAGATCATTTTAATTTCTCCATTTTGTTACCCATATTTTCTGGACTCCCTGTGGTTGGTGCTTTAACTTTCAATGGGCTTATCAATCACACACAATTTACTCACTCACACTGATCTTCCCATCTCATCGTATGGTTGGATCTTATCACACATACACTAACTCTGGGGGACTCCTCTTCAGCCAGGTAGTTTGTATGACACATTCGTTCCGAGCAACTACCCTATAGTATGCAAAATTAGTTATGCACACTGGACACTGAAGGAGTCACCACAAAGCTTATTATTATTATTATTATTATTATTATTATTATTATTATTATTATATCTTTTATATCTATATATATTCATATTGTCTCAGTCATACGCCCATTTTATTCAATGGAACCTAAACCAGATCTTTATACTCCCTGATATATCAGATAATTAATTTAGGTATTTATTTAGTTATTATATCTGGCCATTTGCATATGTATCTATTTAGGATTGTATATTTTATAAAGCATGCATGTATCTCTTTTCCCCTTATTTCACCTTTTTTCTTAGTTTTCCTTTTTTCTACAAAACACATCAAATTACACACAATTATTCGCTACCACACAGGCTTTACACGAATCAAAAACCTCGAGTGTTCGCTACCACAAAGGTTTTACGCGACTTCAATTATATTCTATACCACACAGGCTTTACAAGAATAGCGTTGCTACCACACAGGCTTTACGCAACTTGGTACCTACTACTAAACAGAAATGGTTCATAACGCTGTACTCACTTATTCCTTGAATGGAGCATCTGCTGTCCGTCGCCTGTCCCTGACGTCAGGCGGGATCCAGTCCTCCGTTTGTCGGAGCGGAACTTTCCCTGGGCCGGCAGTAACCTTCAGTCTGGACTCAGGCGATGATCAGCAGAATGTCCATCCTGTTCGTGACGCCAAATGTTGTAGAATTTTTCTGTCTTCCTTAGTCAGACGTTGTTAGATTTTTGAAGAACTGAAGACAAAGACTCAACGTGATGAACCATCTCAATTTAATACATGCCGGCACGGAGAAGAGCCCCTAATGTCTGCTTCTAACTTGTTACTTCCAAATCGCTTGTACTTATACTCAATCTCAACAAAGGACCCACCCTCACAAGAACACAAATGTTGAAAAGCATTTACATACAGTGTTCAGTCATCAGTCATTTTCTCTTTGAAGTCATTTGTTCTTTAAGATGGAAAACGTTTTACAGTATCTCACCCACAGGGTCCATGACCCCAGGCCCACTATCTCTTACATTCTTTTGGGCCATATAACAACAAAGTACCTGAGGTGTTCTTAAGCAGTCCTCTATATGTGTTACCCCCTGTGGCTTCTTGTCCTCCCTATGATCCCATTGATGAGTCCATCTGTTTTCTAATTATCTAACAAGTGACTAAATTTACCCAAATTTCCCTCACAGACCTGAGTGAGTTTATCTGTGTCAGAGTTGCACTTTTATTTGGACCCAAAGTACAGGACACAGGAGGAAGATTGTGAACGTTTATTGGATAATAGAATAAATACTGTGAATGATCAGGGGGAGTCGAGGCGGGAGACGGCTTGAACCTGAGACGTGGCAGGATGTGTCAGTCCAACATGAACATCCGGTACGGCGAGAGAACTTCCTGGGGGACTGCAGGCAGTCATACAGAAAGACGATCTGGCAGCGAGCTGTGGTGAAGTCCAGGTACAAATAGACAGGGGGAACAGGTGAAACCAACTGAGGGCAATCAAGGCTGGTGAAGTTGCCTGAGCCGTAGTAGAACTGGACAGGAAGTGGAGGAGAGCGGGTAACAAAATAAAAGTGCAAGGGAGGAAGTGGGGCTGAGGAACTGAGTCATGACAATCTGGGTTTTCTCTCGCGAGCTGCAGGTTCCAGTGGACGGTTCTGTAGGAGAAGACGTCCTGCTCCCCTGTGTCTACAGCAGGGTCAGTCCTCTACCTGAGAAGGTCTCTTTCTTCTGGAGGGACAGAAACAACAACCGTGTGTTGAAGACAAGACATGATGAGGCAGAGGATTCACTGCAGAACTGGACCTTTAGAGGTCGAGCTCAAAGTTTCCCTGCTCACGACCAAAAAGGAAACTGCTCCCTGGTCCTGAAGACTGTGAGCCGGCTGGACAGCGGTGTCTACGAGTGTCACGTTCCTGTGGTGGACGTCACGCAGCGAGTCCAGTTAGCCGTCTCAGCTCAGCTGTGTTTAAAGAGAGTCTGTTAAATTTGGAGCTTTTGACACGATGAATGTTTCCCATCCATACGCAGCTGAACGGAAAAGACCCGGATTCTTTTGTCCTGCACTGACAACATTTAATCAAATTAAAGCCGTTTCCTGTTTGTGTTGCAGGTGAACGACGACTCCTGCTCCTGGATCCTCGGCTCACAGTCCTGCAGCATCACTGAACTTCCTCCTTCTGCTCCTTCTGTCTCTGTCAGTTTAAATTTCAATGAAAAGCTTTTCTGAAACCAACAAACCTAGAACAGTCGCAAACATCTGCAGAGGTTTTTTAGTCTGAAATAAATTCTCAAGTTGAATAAATCTGAGGGCGGCACAATAGTGGAATGGTTTGACCTTTGATATGTTCAGTTT
This sequence comes from Channa striata, assembly GCA_033026295.1. Classification (NCBI taxonomy): domain Eukaryota; kingdom Metazoa; phylum Chordata; class Actinopteri; order Anabantiformes; family Channidae; genus Channa; species Channa striata. Next base: position 34,942,490 of record CM065170.1, read on the forward strand.
CTGGCTTCGTACCTTAAGTACCTTAAGCATTTACTGATAGATTAATCATATACAATGTCCAAATACTTGACACTTAAGCTTCTGTAATATTCTGGTTAATCTGGCAAATTACACATGTATTGTGAAGCTAATTCATCAGGACAGGCTTCAGTGTGTTTCATCAACAAAACCAAAGAAACTACATAAAGACACTAATGTAAACCACATGGACATATAATACTGCATTTTTGTATTTCTGTGTTTTCTTCTGTGATTTCCTGTCTTTGTGAAAACATGTAAACGATGTTTAACACCCCACATCCACATGTGACAAGAAAAACAACCAGGAAAAGGTTTCAGAGGGAGGCAGGTAAAACTGACAACAACAATAAAAATCTCCTGCAGTATTTTTTAATCCACTTCAGTCAACTTATATTTTCTCAAAAGCAAACAAACTTGACCTGTTTTCCAGGTGAAAACAAAAACTAAAATAAAGTAAGAATTTTTAGTATTAGTTTGGAGAATGAAAATACATCATAGAAAAATAAATACGTAGTATTAAACAGGTCAGGAAGATGGCTCAAATGAATATCTCCTGAAAAATGATAACAGATATTTCATTGTATTTTACAATCTGCAGCTGTCTTTCTTGTGGAAGGGAGAGGACACAGAGGTGGTTTTGTCTGTGGTCCCCTCTCAGATCAGCTGTGATCACTCAGGCCTCGCCAGCGCTGACAGGTGAATTACAGTACGTGGAACACGAAATTAAAACACAGGCTCTGCTACAGAAAGAACTTTGGTTAATTGCAAATCTGCTTGTAAATTTTGAAAGATTTTTAAATTATTTTATAAAACAATTCACTACCAGGTATTAATGAGTTTGTAGCTTTCAACACTGAGATTAAACAGCATTTTATAAAATGTATATTTTACTTTGTTTGGAAATTTCTACATGTGCACAGTCTCTGAAGGTCATTGAATGCCTCCTCCATCACACGGCCAATCAACTTCAACTTGGAAATAATTTACGTTTGAAATTACGACACGACCAGTGTGATGCTGTTTGGAGAGAGATGCAGGTAGGAGGAACAGTCTGTCCAAGTAAATACTCTTGATGGCTGCTTGCGTGCGTGCTCATAAAACTTGTTTCTGGGCCTGTATAGTTTCTGAGGGCAATCAAAAGAAAATTGTAATATTGATAAATAGTTGATATAATTTTAAAAAAGAAGTACTGACGTCACTATATACATTTGCTTGTTTTGGATGTTTTGCAGATGAACTTTGAGATTTACAGAGACACAGTGTCATTCGTGAACATTGACAATACACACATGATGCTCTTTACTGTACTTTTGGATGTCGTGATTTAATATTGAATTTTACTTGATTGATTGAGTTTCCCCGGTTACTCAGATCCAAGTCTGGTTAAATGATGAATATCAGGGACAGGTTCTGTTTCAGACAGTTGTTCATCATATTTATAAAAAGGTACAGAATTTATAATCCTTTTAGATGCTAAATTTGTCTCAAAATGAACCAACTATAGAGGCTGATGGACCAAAATCGCATCATTTGCAATCCAACAAAAAGTATGGCACAGTACAACGGGAATATTGACTCCTTCTCTTCTCTCTATACACAGTGAAAACTTCAAAATGAGGAGGGCCTGTCATAATATCATAATAGTCATTATGATAAGACATAAGCATTTTAAATTACACTCTTTTCCTGGACATAGGCTCCTATTCAACTGCCTTTACAAATGGATAGAGGCTTGTAGGAGGACAGTGTTGGAAAGCTTCATTATGATGCACAGATGTCCTCAAAACTATGTGATTGTCACGGTCTCGGTGTTGATGTGTGTTGCCCTGGTTACGGTCCTGTCTGTCTCCGCCTTGCTCTCCTCCCCTCTCGTCAGTTCCATATGTTTCACCTGTGTCTCTCGTATTTAAACCATGCCTGCACATTTCTCCAGTGCCAGATTATCGTTCGTGTCTCGTTCCACGTCACGCCAAGTTTTTGCCAAGTCTGTTTGTTCCTTGCCAGAGAATTTTCCCGTCTCAGTTTTGGACCACTCATCTTGTTAATCTGTGCTTCTTCTCCACCACGGCCTCGACGACTCCAAGAACCTTCATGACTATATGATTTGTGACTTTGTTCCTGTCAGAGCTCTTGACTTTTCCACTTACCTCGTTTTCTGTTGTTACTTTGTGCCTGTTTTCTCCCTGACGTTGTCAGACGATTTCACTTTCTCCTAGTTTCACCATGTGCTCACCTCCACCATAGAGAACCCGTCCGTCATCCTACTACCTCTCCACATTTCCATAAGAGCCTCCTCATTCAGAAGTTTCCCCTCCGTTGTCATCCACTCACTCACCTGTCTATCTCCTCCAGATCCTATCACTACTTCCCTGCCGTGAGCCGTCCCGGGTGTTCCCACCGGCCGGAGCCGATCACGTCATTTCATTCATTTCTGTACAATAAACCATTTTCTTCCAATCGCTTATCTTTGCCTCCATTTGGGTCCTCTAAGAAAACTTAGTGATCTAGTGTATAATAATAATAATAATAATAATAATAATAATAAAACATTTTCTTATTATGTAGATGGAAAAGTTAGTGATGGAAGCATTTCCACAAATACCAACAATGGCTTTTGGTGCTACAAAAAAAGACGTGGCACGTGAACGAAGAAACCTGCTCTGGGTATTTCCAAAGCAGGTTTGTAATACAGTGTTTTCTTTTATCTTTTTTACTTCCTTTTTTTTACTTTGATACAAACATATGCTATTTTTAAAAATACATTTCAGTGTTTAATGCAGAGACCACCTGTGCAATGTGCTCTGCTACAAAACCTCCAGGTCCAGGTCCTTCCCTCACTGACTGGGTAGAGTATTGTTCTGCTCTTCTGCTTAATGTTGATGTTAGAGATACAATTTAATTGTATCTGACTGTCAAATGACAGTCAGTTTAAATATTTCTCATAAATAGCCAGACCAGCTTATTGTATTTGAACATTGATAAACTTTGCTTGTAAGTGAGTTTTATGAAACATACTATACTTATACATTTAGAAATAAGAGATTTTATTGGTGGAGTAATTGTGCCTCTGAGATTTGTGCTACATGTTAGAACATACCTCAACAATTCAATATCTAAAAGATGATAAAGTCCAACTTTGATTTAATTTCTTCAGTCTATTTGCAGCATAGCTCATGTGTAGAGTTTGTGGACAATTTATAATTATGAGACCAAACATCATACTTTTGATGATCCAAAGTTCTTGCTTTTTTACAGATTCAGTGTGACAACTGTTGTGGGTGGTTCAATGCACAGTGTCTGCAGATGGACACAACACAGCTGGAGAAAGATTGGAACTGTTGCCTGAGGGGGAAGTCATACCTATGTCTGCATGAATCAAGTGCGATAGGAATACATCATCGTTTCTTTGAAGGCTGGCTTAGCAATATCTATAAAAATCATAATATAAGATCCTTGTCCTGGAAATGTGAGTGAAAGTGTTTTTATTAAGCTGCAAACTTCATAGAACATGCAGTATTTTCAAATACATTCAATACTGACATTTCTCCAAAATAGTACAGTAAAAATTAAAATATGTAACGTATGAACAAGTTTAAATGACAAAAAGAAAAACTGTTGAGTCAGTTACCGTTATTTTATTATTTACTAAGGTGTTTTATTTTGAAAACCGGATGTAGTCAGCGTTCTTTGGCTCCCTTCAATACTTTACCGTAGAGGTAAGTGTACGGGCGCAAGGATACTCCAGCTAGTGGCATCATTTGGAAATTACAGGACGGTACTTGGCATTAGAAATCATAAAGAAATAGACATAAATTTGGCCTTTCGTTCAACAAAAATGCCCAAAGTAAAAACTTAACTCAACAACTGTGTCAACTTATTGGTAGGTGTCACACTGGTTTCTATTTAACTCATCTAAAAACGCCGTTTACTTTCGTTTTAACAAAATGTTTGAACTAAAAATCGTTGAAGTAGGAACCAAAAAATAAATGATGGTTTTCAGTCAGTTTTCCCTGTGGACTGACAGCAGACACGACGCTGAGGCCTTGAAAAAAATATAGATTTTATGAGTTTCCAAACAAAGTCCAGGCACAGAAGTTTTCATGCAGAAGAATCTGTCAATGTGGTTTTCATGTCTAATTTTAGCAGCATGTGACATAATTTATCCCATTTCATAATCATTGTTCAGCGTGGATTTTCTGTGAGCTTCAATAATCGACTCAACCATGGCTGAAGTCTTTATATCCTCATTTCACTGTGAGAAATAAAACTGTGCAAACTGGTTTTACATCAAAGGCGTCATTTGCTTTTCCAGAGTCTGATCTGTGCAGCTTCTCTGGTCTTAAACACACGCAGTGTGAAAAATGATGGTGGATCGAGTCGTTCAGTGAAGTTCACTGGGGCATAAGTCACAAAAAATAATTTGTGACTTTAAATTAAGAATATTTTCTTAAAGTGCCAAATTATTTTCTGTTGGTGTATAATTCTGACCTTCCCTCTGCAGACTGTCTGAAATGAAGAGGAGG
>CM065170.1:34947133-35153237 GCA_033026295.1 Channa striata
CTAGCCTTCATCTTACTGACATCAGACAAATATCTAGAGGAGTTTGACCTGAAGAAACATTCTGCTTCAGAGGAGGTTCTTCTCAGAATGCTGCCAGTCATCAGTTTCTCAAACAAAGCTCTGTGTGTATTCCCAGTTGGATGTATTAAGTATTATTTGTATATTACATCTGTTTCATTGAGAGAGAAAAAACAACAACTCACAACTTTTTTAATTTTTCCTGTTCAGGCTGAGCGGCTGTAACCTTTCAGAGAGAAGCTGTAAAGCTCTGTCCACAGTTCTCAGATCCCAGCCCTCTGTTCTGACAGAGCTGGATTTCAGTAACAATGACCTGCAAGACTCAGGAGTGAAGTTGCTCACTGCTGGACTGCAGAGTACACAGTGTAAACTGCAAAAGCTCAGGTCAGAGCAACTTTTACTGTAAATTGTTTAGTGATCATTTTCAAAATATCCTGAGCCTATAGCATCATGATCGTTTCCATCAAGATATAACATTCCACAAAACATAAAATTACAAAAAGTAGGTTTTTTCTTTATAGACTGTTGGGTTGTCTGCTCACAGACGAAGCTTGTGCTTCTCTGGCCTCAGCTCTGAGCTCCAACCCCTCCCATCTGAGAGAACTGGACCTGAGCTACAATCATCCAGGAGACTCAGGAGTGAAGCTGCTGTCAGCTGGACTCGAGGATCCACACTGGAGACTGGACACTCTCAGGTATGGACAGACCTGCTGCAGATACATATAATATCCTGTATTATGTCATGTCCATGTGTCCATGCTGACAGAGAATGTGCTGCTCTGACCCCCCTCCTCCTTTCAGGGTGGAGCCTGGTGGAGAACGATGGTTGACACCAGGTCTGAGGAAGTGTAAGTGTGTTTTTAATGAGATTCAACCATCTTCAAAGTGTCAATAAATGAACAGATGATGGATTCATAACTGCAGCTGTTTGTGTCTTGTTCTCTCCGTCAGATTTCTGTCAGCTCACAATCGACACAAACACGGTGAACAGGAAACTACGACTGTCTGACGACAACAGGAAGGTGACACATGTGGACGAGGATGAGTCGTATCCTGATCATCATGGCAGATTTGACCATCCTCAGCTGCTGTGCAGTAATGGTCTGACTGGTCCCTGTCACTGGGAGGTGGAGTGCAGAGGAAGGGTTAAAATATCAGTAAGTTACAGAGGAATTAGCCGTAGAGGAAGCAGTGCTGACTGCAGGTTTGGAGACAACCGTCAATCCTGGAGCCTGAACTGCTATGACGGTCGTTACTCTGTCAACAAGGAAGGAGCATTTAGGTCCTCCTCCTCCTCAACCTCTAACAGAGTTGCAGTGTATGTGGACTGTCCTGCTGGGACTCTGTCCTTCTACAGAGTCTCCTCTGACAAACTGATCCACCTCCACACCTTCAACACCAAATTCACCGAACCTCTGTATGCTGGGTTTGGGTTCTTGTCGTTTGGTTCTTCAGTGTCTTTGTGTTCGGTACAGTAGAGAGTCTCCTCCTCTTCTGCTGGAGAGTCTCGTCAGGTCAGACATGCACTGGAATTCAGACATAATCCAGACTTTACCTGGTGGGGGTGTCTTGAGGAACACAAAGGCCCAAGTCTGTTGCCCCTGGCATTAGCTGGATCTCACCCAGCCAGCTCCCTCCTGCAAAGCCCAGATTATCTCCAACCAAGCTGAATTGTGAAAAGAAGAGGTAATACTCCGGAAAAGTCCCCATGAGTGAGTGGGCGCGTTGGTGACGTCAATTTCCCGCAACTGCCATTAATGAAAATACTGTAACTTCCGCCGCTTTTTTTTTTTTTTTGCATCATGTCCCGCCCCCTGCTCAAGCACCACCTCTTTGTCATGAGTCCACTCCGGTCACTGTTGCCCTGGTTACCTTAGTTTGTTTCTCCGCGTTTTCTATCTCACACTGCTCCTCCCCGTTGCTCCTAATCACCTAACTCTGGTCACCTGTTGCCTCCCTATCTTAAGCCCCTCTCACCTGTTTCTCGTCGCTGGATCAACTTGATTCATTCTCTGACACACGCTCTTGTTGTGAGCTTCCCTGTTGCCTGACTTCCTTGTCGTCTTGTGTTTTTGTGAGTAAGAAGATTCTAGTATTTTTGTGGATTTTTTGGTTTTGAGTTTTTTGGCTTCCGAGTTTTCTACTTTTTGGCTTTTGTTATGCCCGGCAGATTTTGCGTTATTTCCTCTGGTTATTGTTTTTCCAAGTCTACAACACAAAGGTTTTTCGCTTGTCTTTTTTCGGCTAGCCGCTTTTAGTTGATACTTTGTTTCTCCTAATTTGTTACTTTGTATTGTTTTCTCCCTGTCGACAACCTCACCTGCTCCTGGCCGATTCCTCTCGAGACCGCCTTCTCCAAACCATCTACACCGTAAGCCCAAAAACAAGTTGCCTCAAATTCATCATTTCTCTGCCTTCTCTCATCCTCTGTTTATCCCCTAGGCTACCGCTCATCCCTCTGTCGTTTCCTTCGGTCCTGGTCCGTAGCAGTCAACCACCACCACCACAACGTTCAATAAACTTGGTTCTGTGCTTCAATTTCTGCGTCCTCCAGTCTCTTTTCTGGGTCCTCTAAAAATACCTATAGTAGTCGTGATACTCTTGGCCAATTGGAGTATTTGTGATGTTGGGTGCACGTCTGAAATGGAAACTCCTGACAGTGTTTGGCCCTGATCCTCCTGAGATCCTCTACAGTTTGTGTCTCAGTGACAGTTGGCAGCACTAATTCAGTCTGTAGGCTGCCTGTAGTAGATGTCTCTCTCTCTCACAAACACACACACAACTCTGGAAACCTCTTCTTCTTCACGTCCAGATGCTGAAGATCATTGAACTAGTGGTGATCATGGGGTTGTAGGTTTTATAACCTTGTGCAGCTAAAACTTTACTCAGAGTGTTGAAACAGTTCACTGAATGTATTTGAGAACATTCAGTTCGTCTTTTACTAACATAACCTTACTACTTTATTAATACTTGCTGTCTTTGTCCAGTATGGATAATTATTCTTGTAGCTGCTCAGGAGACATTACTTCTAACCCTATGAAGCAAGACGTGTTGAAACTATAGTTTTACAGCACAGCCTGTAAACTTCACTCTAACTGAAACCCCGTCCAACCAGTCTCACCACAGAGGTTTACGGAGATGAGTCCTTTAAATCAATGCTTCAGATGAAAGACAAATGTCCTTTTCTCAACAGAAAGATGAGCTGCTGGGTGAGGATGTTCAGGGTAAAAAGCTGAGTAAGTGAACCTCTTGAGTGGTTTGATTTGTCCTCAATTAAACGGTAATGAAGGTAATTGTTTCCTCTTGTTACTGCAAAATGTTCTGAATGTTTTATACTTGGATGGAGTTAGTTTAAATTGGGAGCTCAGCATTAGTTTTAGTTTCCTGCTTTTAGACACGCTGCCTTTAATACTAAAGTACCAGAAACACAGTTAATAGATTTGGGATGGATGAGAGGAAGGTAAAAGAGGAAGAGAGAAGGTTATGAAAGAAGGTTGTAAAAGGGGAAGTTTGGATTTCCATGAAGCACAGCAGTAAAATATGTATGAATGCAGAACCTTCATCGCGACTCGGTGCCTCCATCTAGTGGACTGATGGTAGAGGTGGATCAGCTGATGGCAGCTTCCTGTGACTGAAATCAGCTGAAGGAAGGAGAAATGGAGTTGATGTGGTTTCCTGCCCTCCATGATGAAATTACCGTGGGGATCTGTTGTATTCAAGACAAAGTTACAGAGAGTGTGTCATAAAATGAATATATGCTTTTCCTGTAAGTCTTTTGTGTTAAATCACTGTCTTTGTCCTTCCTGCTGCCTTTTGGTCAGGTCCTTATTTTAAATGAGAATGGTTCTCAAATAACTACTACTACTCTTTCGGCTTTTCCCATCAGGGGTCGCCACAGCGAATCTCACCTGGCTAAAAAGTAATAAAAAAGGAAAATAAATCACGACAATAAAGAGACGCTCGGGTTAAATGTGCAACTCAGAGGAAACAACTACAAGAGGATGTTGAAGAAGGACTTTAAAACATAAAAGCAACATATGTGTAAGTAAAGCGAGTCATTAAATGAGTATATGCACAAATTAGAAAAGGTGATTTTGTATAATTCATACTTTTGATTATTGAAGTGTGATTATGTTTAACACTTTAGGTTGAAAAATATAATCTGTAGTTACTTGTGACTGATTGAGACTTGTTGACAGAAACGCACCGTGCACTTGTGCGATCCTGGTTTGTGCTCATGGCTTCAAGGAGTAAGAGGAATGTCGTGCGTTTTATATGCACATGAATCTGGCAGCAAATCACAGTCTGGTGCATTTCCTGGTGAAGCAGCTGCACAGACGCACGTGTACAGAAAATCTCTGTGGATGAACAAAAGCAGAAATGATCAGTTCTCACAACACAGGCTCAGTCCTAAGATTGGTAGGAAACAAACATTTCTTAAAATTCTCAGGTCGATACCTGCCCCACTTTGGGTTGAAAGCACAGGACACACAATCATTTTGTAAATATAGGCGTCACTTGTTCATCTGTTAACAGAATATACTTTGTTATTTCATATTCACTCTTAATTTAAAAAGGAAAAGGCCGCCAGCTTCACGTGGATAATTAGCCAATCAGCCCACAGTGACTATTTGAACAGGTGTGACGTCCACAACATGGCTGACGACACAAAGGACTTTTTGAACTGTCCACTGTTAATTTCCACCACAGCTCGTATTAATAACCCGCAGAAACGATGCTAATGTCCACTGCACCCGGCTTGACAGCAACTTCCTGTCAGTGTTTGCCCAGAATTCCCCACCCTTATTCACAAATATTTCATCGTTATTCTTTCTTATTTACATTTTTAAAATGTATTTACAATGTCTGCGCTTGTAAATATACAAACTTTCCATTTTAAACACAGTGTGAAATATTAGTGCAGACTTGTGCTTCTACTCGTTCTCAGATTATTACTGGAATTTTGACTGATGATTCAACATCCATGCCTATGATTTTAGACAGAGATATTTACTGTGTTCAAAGTCACCCCCTACTTCCCACAGAATGTTCACTAATTATTAATAAAAATAAATATGTCATCAACACCTGGCGGTACATTCACTTTCTGTAAAACCTGGAGGATAAATACTTCTTACATCAATGTAAACGGCTAAAACTTACAGTTTGCCTGCATGCAGGAATGATATAGATCATTTTTTGTCATGTCTATCACCTAACTTGACCCCAACACACAAGTCAATTTTTTTTTTTTCTCTCTGACTTTTTCTTTATTCATTACGTCTTTGATATATAGATTTAACTGTTATATTTATTCTGCTCTGTTTTAAAAATTATCTACTTGATCGCTTGTGTTTTGGGTGAAAATATAAAGAAATCCCCATGTTATCATTTATTATGTTTATGTTATTTATCCAGCTGCTTCCAATATGAATAACATTTAAACATTGTTATGCATTAAAAGGTTTATTTAAAAATTCAAACAATCTTGAGCAAACCTCCAAGTTAGGGATTACTACAGTAAACAAAGCAAAATGTCAAATCTCAGTCCAACTGAATCTGAATTTTTTAAAGCAGGTAAACAGCTCGAGCTTGAGAAAGTCAATTTCTTTGTTGTACATCAACATGCTACAGGCAAGACATAACAATAACACCAGCAATTTAAGAATAAACGGGAGAGTGAAGCTGGAATAAGCATCACTGGAAGAAATAACTTCCTTCTCTCTTTGAAACATGTGGATAAGAAAAATTATTTATTTCCTTATTTACTTTGATGTGTTTTTATTTTCCTCACCATGTTATTCTCTGCTACATGTTAATAAACGGCCATATACTTTCTCAATTGTGCCTTTACATTTTACACGGTTGTTCAGTGCTAAATGATTTTGTTATATTCTAAATGAACTGAAAATAAAACATTTATGAGGGGATGACTCTTTCTATACAAATATGAAACGACAGAAATCTTAGTATATGATTATAACTTCCGTGACGTTTGTTTTATTAACGTGCCTCCGATTTCTGTTGTTTTAGCGGTTTCCGGCTCCGATTGTTTTTTGTTTGTTTGTTTGTTTCGGAGTCAGTTTCCGGTGTCGGACAGAAACACGTGACTCCAGCGAACCAATGAGGGTTCGCTCTGACTTCTCTGCGGCTGCGTGTATTTCCTGGTTGTGGTCGGTAGCGGACGGCTTCTTCTTCTGTGGTTGAAGGTAGTTTCACTGCTTTTCCTTCTTCAGTCTTTTCTCTGTTTTCTCTCAGTCTGGTTCGTTTCGGCGTCAGTAAATCCGGTTTTTTTGTCCTCAGTCTGAACCGAACCTTTACTTTCAGTCCTCGACGTTCACGGGTTGTGTTCGTTGTCACCTGTACAGGTGAGTCTGGACCACCTGACCGGTGTCATGTGGGGACAATCGATCATAAACAAACGTCGGCTCGTAGTTTTTACCCAGCAGCCGTTTGTTTTTCACACCGTCACCGCCGCTTTGCTTTCACTAAGGAGCGAAGTGACGTGGTCGTTTAGCCCCGCCCACCCGCCTCTGACTCATTCATTCAGTTGAACAGACTAAACGCGTTTTAGGCCCAAACATCACTGAACATTATTTTTCCAAGATGATGAAACCCTGAGGAAACAGTTTGACCTCCAGCAGCAGCCAGCAGGTCACATGATACTGAACACAGGGACGGATGTCTGTCTCTGCAGAATTCAGACAGTCGGACGGACACGTGGTTGACAGCTGTAGGAAACCAGAAGTGCGGACATGTCCATCTGTGCTTTAACACTGGGATCATAACTTCATTTAATAATCACATTCTGAGCAACCCATTCATCCGTAATGGGATTTATGGATTTTTAAAATACAAAGCTTTTATTTTGTCCGAGTTCCTCAGCAGGTAACGAGAGCTTCGAAAACATGTCGTCAAACTAAGACTAAGACCTTCTGTCTGTCCCAGCGTCTCATCATACTGATTCTATATGTACAAACACGTTTTCTGACTCTGTACCTGCTTAATTAGGCGCCTGTAACATGAAGTTGCACATGTTGTCCCTCAGCTTAATCTACAGCTATTTTCCTTAATAGGTTCATGATTTGTATGTTTTTAGTCCAAAATGACTTAATGTGATCTAGTTCCAGCTTCTTAAACATCTCAACTTGTCAGTTTTTATATTTTCCATCATAATAAACCAAATAGCTAGTTTAACAATAAATAAAAACTGTTCTAACTGTTTTGGTCCGACTCAGATTCTGTGTTCTGCACTGAAAACGTGCAGCTTAGTTTTCTGACCCCTGTGCTGCACGAAATCGCCATAAACCACCATGAATGAGGATTTATATTTAACACTTACTAAATGTTGTTAATTGGATGGAACATAGCAGCTCACATACCTATACTGAACAGAAACGACGCGACGACTGGCTTTAGTATTTTGTTTAGTACCGATGTGTATTTTTCTTATCATTTGAATCTGATAAGTGCTATTAACTAAATAATTTCTTATTTCAGTGTTTGTCATTTTACTGTCAGAAATGACAGGAAGGTCCATGAAGAGCCATCATGACTCCACCGAGCGAATTACAGAGGCAGCTTTCTTCACAGACAGAGTGAGTCTGAATTGTGTGTCTTCATAAAATGAATTTTACAGAAAATTATTAGAAGATCAGTTCCATGTTCAAAATCCCAGCTGTTCCCTCAGCTTTATTTTTCCCTGTCTTTCAGAAATCAGGAATCAGACTCCCCTGATCGTAAAGCAGAACCCAGCTGTGTGTCCTTGGAAAGCACCAATTCAAAGTCTGAACCTCTTCTGTTTAAAAAATGTTCTAAAAATCGGTCCAAGTGAAGTTCCTTTATCCCAGGCCTCAGAGAAGTTCTTGATTATTGATTATTGATCTGCTGATACAGGCTTAGACCTGATACTCTTGTTTACGTGAACAGCTGCACAGAACGAGAACTAACCTGAGAATGCAATGAGCAATACACAGTGAGGAAAGAAAAATAATCTGTCTGAGGACTACAACCTGAACTTCCAATTGTTTATTTTAACCAGGGTCCCTCAGAGACCAGAGTCCTCTAAACCTGGTTCGGAATCGGATCCTGAGCCCAGTTTTTTGTCTCTCCGGAGCAATGCATCAAAAGCTGAGCCCCTTCTGTTCAAACCTGAACGCCCCCAGTTTGACCTGAGGTGAACAATTCAACGCTAAATTTCTGCAACTGCGGCGTAAAGATATTTAATAAAACACACAAACTGAATCAAATTCTATAATGTGAGCTGATTGTTCTTGATTGGTCCACAGAGTGGAGCAGCAGAGCTCCGAGGTTCCCAGTGGTCAGTCTGCCCAGCAGCATCCAACACACCTGGACTCCATATTTATGGTCTGTACATGTCCAACTAGGACTTTTCCAATAATGTCCACGCTGCACTTTTTACTCCAGTGGATTGTCAGTGTGTCCAACATGGATCTGATGTTTGGCTCCATGGTTTTACTTGGATTGTGTCACTCATGTAGTTTTCTGTTCCAGCTGCTGGAGGACAACATTGTGACTTTTGTGAAGGATGAGCTGAAGAAGATCCAGAAGAGTCTGAGTCCAGATTACCCAGAATGCTCAGAGAGTCAGAGGGAGGATGAGGAGGTGTTGGATGGTGAGGATGAAGAGCAGAGGAGGAGCAGCAGAGAGTCATTTCTGAAGATCACAGTGAACTTCCTGAGGAGGATGAAGCACGAGGAGCTGGCTGAATGTCTGCAGAGCAGTAAGACGATTTCTGTAAAGATTTAAAATCATGGAAGAGAAATAGAACAGGTTTTTATCTTTAAATTGCTAAACATCTCAGATGGTTTTCACATTTTTGGTATTTAATGCGTGTAAATGTAGGACAGCGTTGTCACTCTTTAGTGCCAGTAAGAGGGATGTTTTTGTCCCAGTCCAATAAAACCCACAAAACGAGGAACAAATAACAAGACTAGGGTGAGTCAGTTGAGTTCAAGCCCCAAGGAAACAACTTTGGTCTAGTGGTCAGTCTGCACTTCTGCAGCTACTGTAATTGATCTGGACTTTCGATAATTGATTGACTATAATTGATCAATTGATCCTTGGCTAAGTTCAAGGAATTAAAGGCAACCTAGAAATTTAGCACATCTAAGAAAACAGTCTGCAAAGACTATTTACTGTAATTACAGAGGTACAGGAAGCGCCTTCAATTAGTCAAGCTTTCACAGTCTACAGTGTGTCTGCACAGCTGGCAAATCCTGGGAGACCTCAAGTCAGACACATCTGCAGTTCCTCTGAGGTCTGGCCCACAGGGACAGAACCTCTTTGCCACTTTTAGCTTGTTAGATGCCCAGTGACAAATCAGGTGATTCTTTTCTGATTGTGTCCTAAAGGCCAGAGTCACATGTGGGCAACTTGGAAGGATCTGACTTGATTATTGGGTTATTTTAGTCTTTATGTGATACAGCATCACATACTACAATGTTCTTTAGAAGTGTATTTAACAAGGTTTTTGTTTTTACAGGATCTCCCACCATGTGTCAGGTGAACCTCAAGTTTCATTTGAAGCAGAAGTTCCAGTGTGTGTTTGAAGGCATCGCTAAAGCTGGAAACCCAACCCTCCTGAACCAGATCTACACAGAGCTCTACATCACAGAGGGAGGGACTGGAGAGATCAATGATGAACATGAGGTCAGACAGATTGAAACAGCATCCAGGAAACCAGTCAGACCAGAAACAACAATCAGACAAGAAGACATCTTTAAAGCCTCACCTGGAAGAGATGGACCAATCAGAAGAGTGATGACAAAGGGAGTGGCTGGCATTGGGAAAACAGTCCTAACACAGAAGTTCACTCTGGACTGGGCTGAAGACAAAGCCAACCAGGACATACAGTTCACATTTCCACTGACTTTCAGAGAGCTGAATGTGCTGAAAGAGAAAAAGTTCAGCTTGGTGGAACTTGTTCATCTCTTCTATCCTGAAACCAAAGGAATCTGCAGGTTTGAAGAGTTCCAGGTTGTGTTCATCTTTGACGGTCTGGATGAGTGTCGACTTCCTCTGGACTTCCACAAGAATGAGGTCCTGACTGATGTCACAGAGTCCACCTCAGTGGATGTGCTGCTGACAAACCTCATCAGGGGGAACCTGCTTCCCTCTGCTCGCCTCTGGATAACCACACGACCTGCAGCGGCCAGTCAGATCCCTCCTGAGTGTGTTGACATGGTGACAGAGGTCAGAGGGTTCAATGACCCACAGAAGGAGGAGTACTTCAGGAAGAGATTCAGAGATGAGGAGCAGGCTGACAGGATCATCTCCCACATCAAGACATCACGAAGCCTCCACATCATGTGCCACATCCCAGTCTTCTGCTGGATCACTGCTACAGTTCTGGAGGATGTGCTGAAAACCAGAGAGGGAGGAGAGCTGCCCAAGACCCTGACTGAGATGTTCATCAACTTCCTGGTGGTTCAGCTAAAACTGAAGGACATCAAGTACGATGGAGGAGCTGAGACAGATCCACACTGGAGTCCAGCGAACACAAAAATGATTGAGTCTCTGGGAAAACTTGCTTTTGAGCAGCTGCAGATAGGAAACCTGATCTTCTATGAATCCGACCTGACAGAGTGTGGCATCGATATCAGAGCAGCCTCAGTTTACTCAGGAGTGTTCACCCAGATCTTTAAAGAGGAGAGAGGACTGTACCAGGACAAGGTGTTCTGCTTCGTCCATCTGAGTGTCCAGGAGTTTCTGGCTGCTCTTCATGTCCATCTGACATTCTTCAACTCTGGAGTCAATCTGCTCTCAGAGGAACAATCAACCTCTTGGTTGTCTGATGAGTTTGGAGACAAATCACCAAAGTTCTACCAGAGTGCTGTGGTCAAGGCCTTAGACAGTCCAAATGGACACCTAGACTTGTTCCTCCGCTTTCTCCTGGGCCTTTCACTGGTGACCAATCAGTCCCTGGTACAAGGCCTTGCAACAAAAACAAGCAATACCTCAGATATCAATCAGGTGTGTACGCTCCAGTACATCAAAAGTAAGATCGAGGAGAATCCTTGTCCAGAAAAAGCATCAACCTGTTCCACTGTCTGAATGAGCTGAATGATCGTTCTCTAGTGGACGAGATCCAACAGTATCTGACATCAGGAAGTCTGTCCACAGAGAAACTGTCCCCTGCTCAGTGGTCAGCTCTGGTCTTCATCTTACTGTCTTCAGAAAAAGATCTGGACGTGTTTGACCTGAAGAAATATTCTGCTTCAGAGGAGGCTCTTCTGAGGCTGCTGCCTGTGGTCAAAGCTTCTAAGAAAGTTCTGTAAGTATGTAGATATTTTATTCATTCCACGGTAGAATATGTGTTGGTATATTGAAAAACCTTGTTGTTGTTTGCTTTTCAGACTGAGTGGCTGTAACCTCTCAGAGAGAAGCTGTGAAGGTCTGTCCTCAGTCCTCAGCTCCCAGTCCTCTAGTCTGAGAGAACTGGACCTGAGTAACAACGACCTGCAGGATCCAGGAGTGAAATTCCTCTGTGATGGACTGAAGGGTCCACACTGCCCATTACAATCTCTCAGGTCAAATAGTTTATCTTGGTTTTTGCTCTTTTTCTTTTGTGGATGTTTCTTAATCTGAGGCCAGTTTGCGTTGGGAAACTCCAGCTAAAATAATTTACTATTCGTGTGTGTGTGTGTGTGTCTGCAGACTGTCGGGTTGTCTGCTCACAGACGAAGCTTGTGCTTCTCTGGCCTCAGCTCTGAGCTCCAACCCCTCCCATCTGAGAGAACTGGACCTGAGCTACAATCATCCAGGAGACTCAGGAGTGAAGCTGCTGTCAGCTGGACTCGAGGATCCACACTGGAGACTGGACACTCTCAGGTATGGACAGACCTGCTGCAGATACATATAATATCCTGTATTATGTCATGTCCATGTGTCCATGCTGACAGAGAATGTGCTGCTCTGACCCCCCTCCTCCTTTCAGGGTGGAGCCTGGTGGAGAACGATGGTTGACACCAGGTCTGAGGAAGTGTAAGTATGTTTGTGGGTCGATTCCTTCAAATAGTTACCTTTGACCTTTGACTGGATTGTTGTCAATAATGTCCAAAACTGTTTCCCGTCTGTCTCCATCAGATTTCTGCGAACTCACACTAGATCCAAACACAGCTCACAAATTCCTTAAACTATCTGAAGGCAACAGAAAGGTGACGGATCTGAGGAAGGAGCATCCATATCCCCATCACCCAGAACGATTTGACTACTGGCCTCAGGTGCTGTGTGAAAATGGTTTGACTGGTCGCTGTTATTGGGAGGTCGAGTGGGTTGGAAAAGTTTATATCGCAGTGAGCTACAAGGGAATGGGAAGGAACGGAGACAGGGACGCCTCTAAGTTCGGAGGGAATGATCAGTCCTGGTGTCTGGCCTGCACCGACGGCGGATACAATGCCTGGCACAACAACCGAGGGACACTCATCTCTCTCCCCTGTTCGTCCTCTGTGTCTCAAAGAGTTGGAGTCTATGTGGACTGTCCTGCTGGGACTCTGTCCTTCTACAGAGTCTCCTCTGATCAAATGTTCCACCTCCACACCTTTAACACCTCGTTCACTGAACCTGTGTATGCTGGGTTTGGATACGGGGTGAAGTTAAACTCCTCGGCATTTCTGTGCCCGTTATAACATTTGTACATGTATTTTAAGTGTGTGTGTTTTGTCATAGTATTATTTTATTTTTTTACATCACATTGTAAAATATATGAACTC
Source organism: Channa striata (assembly GCA_033026295.1). Taxonomy (NCBI): domain Eukaryota; kingdom Metazoa; phylum Chordata; class Actinopteri; order Anabantiformes; family Channidae; genus Channa; species Channa striata. The sequence goes on from CM065170.1 coordinate 34,959,886, forward strand.
AGTTATAAATGTTTACCTGTAAATAGTTAAATATACTAATATATATATATTGTTTCTAAGCAAAGTATTTAAAGGCTTTGTGCTGTATGAAAATAGACCCACCCCACTATTCTTTTGTTCAAGTCACCTCCAACATCTGTCATAAATATATAAATCATTCGTTCCACAGGGAGCTAACAAGAGCACACGTAACAAACAAGTGATAACTGCTGCAAATGTCAATAAATCAATTCAGCTGGTGTGGTTCCATTAATGTGCAGTTACTGGAAAATGCTGAATGTGCTTTAGAACAGTGTAATGTGGACACTGCCCAACGCAGGCCCAGTGTCATCAGAATGTTACTAAACATTATTTCAAAAATGCTTCTACAGATACAAAAACCCACAGCAGTAAAAGTCAAAGTGTCCTTGAGCAAGACACTGAACCTGTTAGCTGCTCCCGGTGAGTGTCGGCCAGCAGCACAGCAGTGTGTGTGTGAATGGGTAGATAAGAAGAAGTGTATAAGTGCAGACCATTTACCATTTACCATAAACAAGATACTAAACCAAAAATCATAATACCAGATTTTAAATATGAACAGCAGCACAAATGAAGCATCAGCTTGGTGATAAATCCTGGGCAGAAGTGAAATGATTCTGCAATATTGAGCTGATGACATTGTTTACAGGCATATAATGATTTTCAGTTCATAAAAACAAAGGAATATTAAATCATATAAAAAAGTATATTAACCAACAAGAACTAACATACAACTTGTTTGGTAATAAGTAAAATAGAAAATCAGATGGAGAAGGTGACATTCAGTCAACACTGACCTTTAGTGCAAAGCTGTTAATATTTACAGTAATTACTTTGTACGGTTCATTTTAAAAAACTGAGCATGTTTGGTTTACTCACAGTATTCACAGGTCACACAGAGACGCACAGGACCCAGATGACCAGTTTGTCAGAGGAGACTCTGTAGAAGGACAGAGTCCCAGCAGGACAGTCCACATACACTGCGACTCTGTTAGAGGTTGAGGTGGAGGACCTAAATGCTCCTTCCTTGTTGACAGAGTAACGACCGTCATAGCAGTTCAGGCTCCAGGATTGACGGTTGTCTCCAAACCTGCAGTCAGCACTGCCTCCTCTACGGCTAATTCCTCTGTAACTTACTGATATTTCAACCCTTCCTCTGCACTCCACCTCCCAGTAACAGGGACCAGTCAGACCATTACTACACAGCAGCTGATGATGTTCAAATCTGTCCTGATGATCAGGATACGACTGATTCTGCTCAACATGTGTCACCTTCCTGTTGTTGTCAGACAGTCGTAGTTTCCTGTTCACCGTGTTTGTGTCGATTGTGAGCTGACAGAAATCTGACGGAGAGAACAAGACACAAACAGCTGCAGTTATGAATCCATCATCTGTTCATTTATTGACACTTTGAAGATGGTTGAATCTCATTAAAAACACACTTACACTTCCTCAGACCTGGTGTCAACCATCGTTCTCCACCAGGCTCCACCCTGAAAGGAGGAGGGGGGTCAGAGCAGCACATTCTCTGTCAGCATGGACACATGGACATGACATAATACAGGATATTATATGTATCTGCAGCAGGTCTGTCCATACCTGAGAGTGTCCAGTCTCCAGTGTGGATCCTCGAGTCCAGCTGACAGCAGCTTCACTCCTGAGTCTCCTGGATGATTGTAGCTCAGGTCCAGTTCTCTCAGATGGGAGGGGTTGGAGCTCAGAGCTGAGGCCAGAGAAGCACAAGCTTCGTCTGTGAGCAGACAACCCGACAGTCTGCAGAGACACACACACACACACACAACACATATCATAGATTGTCTGAAGTTATTAATTTAACAGTTGATTACAGAAATATGATTTTATTTGTTCACATTTAATAACAACTAAGTCATATAAGAACATATGAACATTCAGAGCATCATAACTAAAAATTTTACTAGAGAAATTACTGCTCAATTTAAGCTTATGACTGAAATTATCTACAATCAAACTTCATCACTGGTTAGTTGAACATGTCGTGTCCTGTATGAATCGTGACCTGAGAGTCTCCAGTTGACAGTTTGGACTCTTCAGCACTTTTCCCTCTAAGCTGTACGTGTGAACAATTGCTCACTGCTGACACGGTCTCCACATAAAATCATAATTCATTCTCTGCTATTTTGCAGTGTGAGTCAGTGAGTGATCGGTGACTGGCTGCTCCAGCCGATGATGCAATTCACATCTGTATTTAAGCAGCTAATTTCCATCATTGACAGGCTGTGACAGCGTCCTCATGAGTTTGAGCTTAGCGGTGTGTGACACGCTAATGATGCATTTTCAGGTCAAATGTGCCCAGATCTTTTTCTGAAGACAGTAAGATGAAGAGCAGAGCTGACCACTGAGCAGGGGACAGATTCTTTGTGGACAGACGTCCTGATGTCAGATACTGTTGGATCTGCTCCACTAGAGAACGATCATTCAGTTCATTCAGACAGTGGAACAGGTTGATGCTTTTCTCTGCAGAGGGAGTCTCATTGATCTTCATCTTGATGTACTGGACTGTTTCCTGATTTGTCTCTGAGCTACTTCCTGTCTGGGTCAGCAGACCTCGTAGAAGAGTCTGATTGGTCTGCAGGTGGTGGGCTAGTTTTCAGTGACTGAGTTAAACCACTGGAACCGTAAGAGTTACACCATCAGCAGGAACTACTAGTTCCACTGGTCTAGTCTCAGCAGAAACCCAAATACAATCAGCGGGAGACTCTGTCGTCAGAACCACGACTATCAGTAGGAGCAGGAGCTTCACAATAATATTTCAGTTTGGCAGATCGATAAGATCAATCTAGGTACTTGCTGCAGTAATTGTTGCAGTGTCAGTAGCAGCAGTAGTAATAAGAGCAATAACAGTGGTGGTAATATTAATTATTAGTAGTAGTATTGATGGTTTGGAGTTCGCACAGGCAGCGAACTTACTGTAATGGAAGGAGCTTCAGTAGCAAACGTTACAGTGAAGCGGCTCCATCTTGGGTCACACTGATGTTACTGCAAGAAAGAACGTTTGGATTTTACTGAAGATCAAAAACCTCATCTGCAGCTGGTTACAAGTTTTTTAATTTACAAGTCTGTCATTTACCAGTTTAGATGTTCTTCAAAAATATTGGAATTCAGAGCAACAAACTATACGCCAACATTAACCCTCAGAAGTCTGTGCTGAAAAAAAGGCATATTACACATATTCTATGTGATTCTAAGTGTAAAATAGAAAGTATTAAAAACGGCCATAATAGAGCAAAACTCCCGAGGGTTCAGTTTGAATAAAAATCACAGTTAAAAACAACAGGAGACGTTCAGATTATTATAGTGACAGACACAAACTAACAATAGTTAGTCAGTCGACACAGGTCAAACGTACTGGACATTGGAGATGTGGCTCCTTTTCTTATGAATCTTCAGAAAACACGAATCATTTCCTTCAGTCAGAGACAGAAGCAGCAAATTGTCACAGACGTGCATAAGTGGTTTTAATTTTTCATGACCAGAAGCTGATTAATATTCTTCAGACTGATACTGTAACGTTTACATTCACAGGCGTTGACTCAGGAGAACGGAACCAGTAGGACACAAAGCAACTGAACGTCCACGCCGACACTGTTGGGATGATGACACTGAACTCCAATAACCTAATGTGTGCAACCAAAAACAGGAAATAACAGTTGGGTCTTATAGAAATATGACGTGTTGAGTCCTGCCGCTTCAGGTGAAGACACATCAGGACTTGGACAGTGTTTGGATTAAACTCTCTTCTCTCGACTTATTGGTGGCAGTAAATGAACTCTGGAGTGTGAAGCCACTACAAGAAGCCGTTATTCCAACAAACAGCTTATAATTATTTTAAACTTTAAAACCTGAGCTGTGCTGTTCAGCTGTTTAATTACTATAAGAAGAGCTGATGCTTGTGGCAGTGCATGTAGATTTAGACTGAAGGTCCATCCAGTGTAAATGCTTCTCAACAACATCTCGATAGAAAATGAAACATTTTAACATGCGTCTAATTAAAGGAACAACCGAACAGAGCCAGAAGGAGCAGACGGAGGAAGTTCAGTGATACTGCAGGACTGTGAGCCGAGGATCCAGGAGCAGGAGTCGTCGCTGCTGCAGCTCGTTCACCTGCAACACGAACAGGAAACAGGTTCAGGACATCATCTGAGGACAGTTCAGAGTCTTCACTTAGTGTCTGGGAACAAACCTGGTAAACGACAGAAACCTCACAATCCATGACGCGATGGACTATGATTCTTTCTCAGGTTCATTATGAAAAAACTCTGTTTCTCCTGACGGAAACAGGAGCCCCACCCTGGACACTGTCCCTCGTCCCGGGAACAAACCTCATTGTCTCGCTCATCATGACCCAGGTTGGCCTCCATTTCTAAAATTCAATTATCTCATTAAGAAACAGATTCTCCAAACTGACAGAAAAAGTTACTTTTCTATTTTTCCAAAACTCCAAGTCAAATTCAAACAATTTATTTTATGAAACTAATTCCGTGAAAACAGATTTAACTCTTTTAATCCACTTTCCAATCAGCTGCTTATTTATGTGCTTTTCATTTGCAGTTGCTGTGTATTTATGATTCAAACACATACGACATAATGATCAGATGTTGGTTGTTACACCACAAGTAAAAGTGCAGAATGTGTTCCGGCTGTGTTTCCTTCACAGGGTTTAAACCTCAAAAACTGATTCATAACATCAACATTATTTTTTCTTACTAAAATAAGATCCACAGTTAATCGTTCACTTGTTTTCCTACACAGTGCTGTTATTTACAAGGATTGTGCTGTGGAGGTTCTCACAGAGCCGTTCACACACAAACACCAGTGGTTCTGCCTGTGACCCACCGGGACCAGCTGTGGGGGTTCAGGGTCCTGCTCGAGACATGTGACCAGAGGAAACAGCAGTAGGGGACGAGGCTCCCTCCCCGTAACACCGTCATTCCTACTGACACTGTAGTTCCATTACATATGATGTAACTAAGTACTTCCTCTGCCATCCTCACTCAGTGTGTCTGTCCACAGCCAAGGTCCAGATGAGGACATTTAATCTGTCCACATCTCAATCTCTAACCCTGAACTAACCCCCACACTTCTTTCTTCTTAGAGCTGCTTATTCTCCAGCTGCTGGATTTCAAACTCACACAATTTGGCCAAAGGTCAAACCTATCACATCCTCAGTCCTTTATTAGCCAAAGTTAGTCACATAAATTGATTTGCCTCTGGTCCCTGATGTTCACGCTCATCAGCTGCTTTGTATGTGCTGGAGCGTTTGAAGAGTCGGGATCCCGACGGGCAGCGCGTTAGCAACAGTGTGATGGAAAAATTAAGTCTGATTACATTTTAATGCTTATGTAACAGCAAAGTGTGGCCATGAAGAATGTTTGAAGGCATAACTGACTTTGTCTTACATTCATATTTTGTCTTCAAACTGCTCCGAGGTTAGCAAATATCTAATCGTAAACTGTAGAGCAAACTGTTACGACCCAGAGTCGCCGTGTTCCTGTGTGTGATGGGAACAACTGATGATGGCGGGAATGTAAAACACGTCTGTGATGAATCAGTGGTCTGTGAACGTCTCTCCTGCAAGATAATAAAACCCTTAAAAGACGTCCTGGATGTTCAAGCTTCTTTACTGATCACACTCGAGGGGTCGGTCTTTGGAACCAGTATTTGTCGAACAGTCCAGCCTGGAGACACAAAGGCGTGGACGAGCTCTTCAGCATCAGAGAGGGTGAGAGTGGGACGGAGTTTCGTTGTTTTTGAGGCAGAAATACAGACGTTTACTGTGGTTCTTACATGTTAAGTGAGGATCCAGACTCGCACCAAGGTTGGTAAGTGTAGCTGAGAGGGGAACGTCCTGTCTGGACAAGGTGAAGGTGTGTGTTCCATCGCTCTTATACTTTACTACTCCACCCAAATTTAAAGTTTGGAGAATCAGGGATGAACACACAAGCTCAAACAGCTGTAAACACGCTCCTCTTCAACCGGAGAACTCACGGTCTCTGGGAGGACGGTTAAAAAGCAGGTTTGAGTAGAAGAAACCAGCAGGTGGAGCCTCACCGTCAGGCTTTGTGACAGTGACAACGGGCTTTACCCACAGAGAACAATGAATTCTATTGTTCCTCCATCCGCTGCTGCGGGACAAACGTCATTCTCATTGATAGATTTTGTCCTGCATTTATTCAGTCACACCCGTGATTCAGCCTCTGACACCATGACATCAACCCGAAGTAATGGTTAACAACCCGAAAGCTGAGGACAGAAGAGGGAAACAGTGCAATCATCCCTTCAGACTAACATGGAATTATGCTGAATGTCATTTTGAATCAGTAAAACCAGGTGGTAGAAGTAAAACCACCTAAAGCCAAATACGAAGTAGGTAAGAAATAACAGTGGGACACGAACCGGACCTAACGAGACGTTAGAAACCACTCCTGCACGTTCACATTAGTTTTAGTTGCAAAGTGGCCAAACGTTCCTGTCCAGCTGATCAACGTTGTGTAAGACTTTCAGCCCGTATCTGCGCGTCTAAATATTTGCTCTAACTTGTGTTGAGTCAGACACAAGGTGGATCAATAGATTCCGAGCAGCACGTGTTCGGTCACCTCTGTGCGTTTACTCACGTCTTCTTCTTTCCCATTGTTCCATTTGCTACACGTGTTTTACAGTTACCGGCCGCAGAAACGTGACAGGAGCTGACAGGACCGAGCAGCTTCCCACACACGAGCTCGGGGACAAACGTCCGTCCGGTCACTGCCAATGTCACGGTGACGACCGGGTCTCTGATATTTGGTCAGTGGTTTTTGTGGGGGAGCACAACAGGATAGTACAATCCCACTGCGTGATTTCTCATCACTGCGATGAGTCATAGTTAAATCTGTGATGTAAACCCGGAAATAAGCATGTGACACTCAAAATAACTAAGTAGGGTCTTGGTTTGATCGAGCCGTCAGGTCCACAGGTCGCCCGTCAGAAACGTGGCCCGGCCTCAGCTTTGTAGCAGAGCACTGCTCACTGAGTTCCACTGCGACAGTCAGGACCAACACACTCAGTGGAAACTGGATCGGTGTTCTCCAAGTCAGAATGGACCAGATCGAGGCATCCAGCTCTGAGGACGGGCAGCTGTCTCTGAAACGCTGGGAACAGTAAACCCCCCAGAGCCCATCCTCCAAACAGCAGAACATGCTCGGCGTGTTCAGCCTGCCAAAGTTAGTACTGCTGCTGTTCCAGTGCCAGCAGCTCCATCACCCGCTGGTTCTCTGCCTGCAGGACCTGCACCACTCCAGGTTCCTGTGTGGGGAAGGGCCCACCCCTCCCACCCTGGAGACAAACCTTTGACACACAGGACCAAAACCCGGCACCATAACAACACTGTCTTTAGCCCCCCCACCCAAATCTGATACCTTTAGTTTTCATTGCACACTCTCACAACAAATCCAGAACTCTGCAGTCCTTTGGTGTACCTAATAAACTGAGCGTATGCTTGTTCTCGACAGTTCCGGTCCTACATCAGGAACATCTGCTTTCCCAAATGCAGCTGGCTGGCTCAAAGTAAACATGTTCACATCAAACCGACTCAAACTTTGACCCTTTGGTCAATATTCGCCCAACAGAGAGACACACAGACACAGACTGAAGAGGGATTTTGCTGGATCTGGTTCTGAGGTTCTGCTTGGAGGTCTGGATCATGGTGGAACCGACGCTTAAACCAGCTGCTGCTCTACTGCTGTGTCTGCTTCACAGCTGCCTGGCAAACCATGGTACGAAAGTCCTTCTTTTATGGGTCTAACAACTGCGTAGCAGAGGTAGAAGAAGCTGCCACAGCTGTCGTAGAAGTAAAAGTACAAACCGAAGGAAAAATAGTGGCAAGTCCGATTTAAACACGACAACTAATAAACTGTGAGGCTATTGCTACAAATTAAGAAACATAAAGTGAGTAAAAACAAGGTGGAACAAAGAGCTTTTAGAACGACATGTGTAGTCTCCGTCTCCGTCTTTAAATGTAGAGAAATAATTTCCTTTAATATTAAACCTGGTCCAGTGGTCTAAAGGACAAATACTATACAAATGAGGATCTGGATCTGAGGAGTATTCTGGATCAAGGATCTGAATACTCAGAACTCAGAGTTTCCCCTTGATAAAACAAGTCTACATTAATCGGACTCATTTTAAACCGTTGCCGTCTTACTCTAATGCAGAATAAATACAACATTTCAAAACAGAAGCAAATACAGCCTGGAAACTGAGCCCTAGTACTGACTTTAATTGTATTTTTCGTAGTTTTCCTCAACAGCCAGCTGGCCTCGCAGGTTCTGGTCCGAAACCGAAGGGCCAATCAAATCCTGGAGGAGTTGAAACCCGGTAACTTATCAGCCTACGGTTACATTTTTTTAATAGAGATATTCTCTGAAATCGCTCGGAAAAGTTTAAAGTGAGTTTTATGTAACATTAGGGAACCTGGAGCGAGAGTGCATGGAGGAAATCTGTGACCACGAAGAAGCCCGAGAGGTGTTTGAGCAGGCGGATAAAACAGTACGACTGCAATTTGTCCCTATTTTAAATCACAGCATCGTTGACTAATCACAGAACAAGGTAAATCTGACCACAAACAAACTTTGTGCCTTCCAGGAAAAGTTCTGGTTGACTTACAAAGGTAAGTACTGCTGCCGTCCAACCACGTGTGCATGAAGTTAGAGAGTTAAAGGCTCCAACACAGATATTATAAAGACGACGTCTGGGAAAAAAGGGAAACATGTTTTTATACCCAACTCAAGTAAAGATGGTTTTTATTTATTGTTGAAGTAGCTACGTAGTAAAGCTAAGGTTGAATTTAATCAGCTTTGTGCTGCATGCAAACATGAGCAAAGTCCAGAAAAGCACAACCCTGAGTACACACATTTATCTGTTCTGTCCTGCAGACTGCAAAGGAACTGAGCTGAGAAGAACGCAGAACAACGTTCACACTCTCAGACAATGTATATCAGGTAAACGGAAGGAACTCCGACGCCTGGTTAATGAAAGGAAAACACATTTACGCTTGTTTGTCTTGTTTCAGGTCAGTGTATTTCTGGTAAAGGGACAAACTATGAAGGAAACATCAACACCACAATATCAGGGAGACAGTGTCAACACTGGAGGCACAGCTTCCCACATCCCATCATGAGGTGAGCGATCGCTTAACCAACGGACAATCGGCGACGTCATGAACCAAATCAATGACCAATTAACGAATAAGAAAGACAACAACCTGCAAACGTAACAAACGAACCAATCAGCTTAGAACCGAACTAAAGTGAAACTACTCAAATATCTAATTAAACTAACGTAAAGGAGCAGACAATAAAAACTGCTTTAAGGAGCTGACAGACAGTGATGTGCTGGTCTACCCGTCTGCAGGGAGTTTAACGTCTCAGCACCAAACAGTAACCTGCAGGAGAACTTCTGTCGAAACCCCGACAACCGTCCAGCGGGACCTTGGTGTTACACCCAAGACCCGACTGTCCAGAAGGAGACCTGCAAAGTACCGAAATGTGGCATGTATCTGCTCGTACTGCGAACAACACGGACTGTTACTCGGAACAATCTGCATATTAATCCTAGTTTACGCTTCTGCTTTCGTTTTTCCTCTAGGTGAGGTGTTTGTCCCGGCGACACCGGCCCCTAAAAAAGTCCAAACCCGTGAGTGTCTACCGAGGTACGGTGTGGATTACACTGGTGACCTGGCTGTTAGCCTGGGAGGCCACACCTGTCTGCAGTGGTCATCACCACAGGCCGTAAACCTCAGCCTGGACAAAGACTTCATCCCCGAGGTCACCCTGAAGGACAACAAGTGCCGTAATCCTGACAAGGACCCTGAAGGCCCCTGGTGCTACGTGGAGATTTCTGGAAACGTGACGGTAGACTACTGTGACGTGGAGCTGTGCGGTAAATACTAAGTAAAAAGCCACAGTACAATAATACAGAGGTGTTCCTCTGGACCGGCCCTTACGCCGCCTTTCTGTCTCGCAGAGGATCCACTGGAGGGCGAAGATTCGATGACAGAAACTCAAGCCAGCGAGCGCTCGGTCATTAAGGCCACCAGGAAAACCATTTTCAGTCCTCGCACCTTTGGAGAAGGAGAAAGTGGTACGTCCCCTCGTTCAGTCCCTCACAATAAGCATCAATAACAGCATGTCCTAGTTGGCTCATAAAGAACCAGTCAGTAAACAGGTAATTCAACCAACGGCAAGACCGTCCGGTTGACTGGCACCAGTTCACTGGTCACTAACGGTGGCAATGACTGGTCGACCTGTGGAATGATGGTTGTGTTGCAGAGTGTGGAGAGCGCCCCCTGTTTGAAAAGGTCAACAAGAAGGACGCAAAGGAGGACGAGCTGCTGGAGTCCTACAGAGACAAGCGCATCGTGGGAGGCGACGACGCCGAGGTGGCCTCCGCACCATGGTAACCGCCTTTTAAACAACAAGCTGTCACCAAGGCGACAACAGTGCCATCACACACACTCACGCCTCCATCAAGCCGACTCAAATCTCAATGTCCATTAGTTGTAGAGTGTTGAGTGGTAGCACAGTCCAACGTCCCGCCCTGGACGTGTACTGAACACTGCGGTCTTTGCAGGCAGGTGATGCTGTACAAGCGCAGCCCACAGGAGCTGCTGTGTGGAGCCAGTCTCATCAGTGACCAGTGGATCCTCACTGCAGCTCACTGCATCCTCTACCCACCCTGGAACAAGAACTTCACCAGCAATGACATCCTGGTCCGACTGGGTAAACACAACAGAGCCAAGTAAGACTCAGAGTGACGTACATGTGAAGTCGTGGGCGAACGTTAACCTCAATCTCTCGTTAATTAATCACACATTAACTCCTAAACTTGGCCTATGAGTTTTGCTGCTGTATAAACAACAAAAACATCCCAGATTTTTACATTTTCCTGCCATGCCCTGAAGATATGATTTACCCAACTTTCCAGGTTTGAGCGCGGCATCGAGAAGATTGTGGCGATTGATGAAATCATCGTCCATCCCAAATACAACTGGAGGGAAAACCTGAACCGCGACATCGCTCTGCTGCACCTGAGGCGGCCCGTCACCTTCACCAATGAGATCCACCCCATCTGCCTGCCCACCAAGCAGGTGGCCCAGACGTAAGGCAACCGCACAGAAACACTGAGGGTTCAGGGGTGCAGCTCACGGACGACTGCTCAGATGAGCCTGGAACAAAGTAGTTTGTTCCACCCGTTGTTGTACAGGACGCACACGCAGCCTCAGTGAGCTGAAACTGACAAACGACACGAGCTTATCTCCAGTAGAACAAAACTAGCAGGGCTTCCAGGGTCTTTGCACTGAGTCAATTCAAATCTGCTTTTCTGCCAACAGTCTGATGAGCGAAGGCTATAAGGGACGAGTGTCCGGATGGGGGAACCTCAAGGAATCGTGGAACCCATCAGCAAGAAATTTACCCACAGTGCTCCAGCAAATCCATCTACCAATCGTGGACCAAGACACCTGCCGCAGCTCCACGTCAGTCAAGGTCACAGACAACATGTTCTGTGCTGGTAAGATGATAAGTCACTGACAACTTTTCAACCGACTGCCGTGAATTCCAGACCCCCTGAACTTTTCTCCACCACCACCTGAAAGCTTCCTGCATCCAGTAGAAATAGTTAAACGTCGACCGGCACAAAGACGACGAATCCTATGATTTTGATCTAAATGTGCTTCACATTATTGTTCTGACTAGAAATATTTCAACAACTGTTGGATGGAGTGTTGTACATACACTTTTCCTTGAAGTGTCATCAGGTCAAAGTCTCTCACTTTGGTTTGTGACCAAACACCTTTTGTCCATTGCAGGTTATAAACCGGAGGACGCGCAGCGCGGCGACGCCTGTGAGGGAGACAGCGGTGGTCCGTTTGTGATGAAGGTAGAGATCATTTCACCGCACACGAAGTGGCTTTGAAAAGAGCGTTAACGTTACTGTTCACATTTAAAAGTGAAAAAGATGCAGTGAACGTCCCACCGATCATTTGCTTTTCCTGAAAAGCTTCTAGTTATAACGAGCCTATTAAACATTTATACACGACTCATGGACAAAACCAGCTGTTAGTACCTACCTGTAAATGACTTGACGTAATGTGGCCTTTTCCTTCTCCAGTACCCGGCAGAGAACCGCTGGTATCAGATGGGCATCGTGTCGTGGGGCGAGGGCTGCGACCGAGACGGGAAGTACGGCTTCTACACTCACCTGTTCAGGCTGAGCAAGTGGATGAAGAAAGTTATCGACAAGACAGGAGGAGAAGACTGAACACAGACGCCAACACGCACCATTTCCTGTGTTACTAACGATTCTGCACGCTCACCTGTTCAGAGGTCCGACCTGTGGGAATAAACGGTTAAAGGTCACATCTGAGTGTTTTACTGAGCAGCTTTTATATGAGCAGAGCACACACACAAACACAGTCTCCCACGGACTGTTGGGTTTACACCAATAACGGGTTTACACCAGTTTGGTTTTACATCTTTAGTGTTTGTTGGTATCAGTCCAGCTCCCGCAGCCAAAGAAGCAGCGGGATACAAATGTACAGATACAGTCGTGACAGAACATACAACAACAAACTGACGCCGTGACTGGCAGCTTCCTCGCTGACCCAGATCTTCAGGATTTATCTCACATTTGGTTTGTTCCAATGCTTGAGTCATTTCAGTAAAAACATTAGTGTCAACTGATGAGAATCTGATTTTCCGACGTGTCTGAATTGGCACCAAATGGCAGAACAGATAAAATCAAAACCTGCGCCAGTTTAGTTTGAAGTTGGAATATTATTGTGTAGTGATGCAGCTGTGAGCAGGGACTTTAAAAACCTCAGGGCAGCAACTACAGTCAGGATGTGTTGTGGGCGCAGTGAAGGAGAAGGACGCTAAACTACTTCCCGAGAATTATGAAAACAACACAACTGTCAGACTGTGTGGTGTCATCTGTGTTCAGCTCTGACATCGGAGGAGGCGGAAACACTACGACCTCACTATGATTACAGTTATCAGTGTTTCCTATAAGTACAGATGCTTTCAGTCAGACTTCAAAATAAAAGTCCGTCCTCACAAATGCAACACCAGGAGTCAGTAACATATGAGCTGATGAAATCGATGTGAAAACTTTGGTGAACAAAAAGAGAAGACATCTGAAGCTTCAAGTCAAACGGTAGCGGAGACGACACGGGGCACGTCAACCACCTCCAACAGCAAGTCAGCTTCAGGCGTCCTGTGTGTCAGCAGGTGCCTGCTGAGGTGAGTTTTGCGGGTGTAGCTCTTGGGGCAGTAGAGGCAGGGGTAGGGACGGACGTTGCTGTGGGACAACATGTGTTTCTTCAGGTCAAACTTCCTCCGTAAACATTTACCACATTCTGGACACGAGAACGGCTTCTCTCCTGGGCACACAGAGGAACAGTTTAAAAAATGAGCTCACAAAGAACCCAGCAGTCATCCAGTCAATTTATTTAAAAAAGAGGTGAAGCGTTACTTTAAACGAGTCAACATCACATGTGAGAATTTACGTCTAATAACTAAAACCTGAAGACGTAGCAGGGACACGCTTTAAGCTTCTCACAATGCTTTATCCTGCACTTTCTTACCGGTGTGGATCCTTCGGTGCTCCGTCAGGTGACAGGAGATGGAGAAGGCCTTGCCACACTCCTGACAGACGTACGGACGTTCCCCTGTGTGAGTCCTCATGTGTTTCTGCAGGTCCCCCCCAGACGGCCAGCCCTTCCCGCAGACCGTGCACACGTACGGCCGCTCCCCAGTGTGCCGCCGAATGTGCACGTTGAGGCCGGCGAGCGCGGTGAAGTCTTTCGGGCAGTAGGGGCAGCGGTACGGCCGCTCGCCTGTGTGCCTCCTCAGGTGGCCCTCCATGCCGTCGCGGGTCTTGAAGCATTTGCCACACTGCGGACACAGGAAGCGGCTCTCTGCAGTGTGGCTCGCCTGGTGCGAGTGAAGTCCGGTGAGCGAGCCGTACGTCTTGCTGCACTGGTCGCACTGGTACGAGCGGGATGTGTGTGTGCGCTGGTGGATACGGAGCTGGGTCACTCCTGGGGAGCAGAACACTCGTTAATACAGCGTGAGCGTCGGCCCGCTCGGAGCTTCCTCCACCTGTGATCGTTACCTGAGAAGGTCTGGTCGCAGTAGCGGCAGCTGTAGCGGGGCTGGGCTCCCTCCACAGAATGAGACTGCAGGTGTCGCAGCAGCTGCGTCTGCGAGCTGAACGCCTTGTCGCACACTGTGCACGTGAGCTCCGGCGGCCGGTGCTGCAGCCTGTGCTCGTCTCTGTCCTTGGCCGACTCAAACACCTTATCGCACCTGCTGCAGGCGAACCCGCCTCTGTCCAGGTGGGTCTGTTTGTGATTGGTCAGACTGGACAGGTGGCGAAACTCCTTGCTGCACTGGCCGCACTGGTAAACTGGGCGAGCGCGGTGGCTCCGCTGGTGCGACCGCAGCTCGGCTTTGGTTCTGAAGACAGCGTTGCACTGGAAGCAGGAGTGTGTCCTGGGAGGCGAGGGACCACGAGACGGGGCTCTGGAGGGTGGGGGTCTTCGCCACAAACCCCAGTCCGCAGGTTCACCGTTGCTGTGGTTGTTAAGGCCGAGCTACACGACTTATTGGTCCGAAGGTGACGGATGACCTGGAGAGACACAGTCAGTGAGCGAGTGAGCTGACAGGACAACTTATCCTCGTAATTACTACTGCGACCACAACCACCATCACAACCTCCTCCACCACTAACGCTGCAGCAGAGGTACAAGTTCATTACCGTTCGCTCCACGCTCACCTGAGATCGGTAGATATAACATTTGCCACACTGAGGACACTTGTGAGCCACCCGCTGAGAATTATGGGAAATGGCGGCGAGTGTGCTGGTGGTGACTTCATCGCACGGCTGATCTGATTGGTCGACTGTGGGAAAAGACGGGACTTAGAGAAAATGTGTGTGCTCAGCTCCACACTGTGTGTCTGTGTGTGTTTTACCTTCCGTGTTATCTGATTGGCCCACAGAGTTTCCAGGCGACTCTTTCAACCTGACACAAAACAGTGATGTTAACATTTTATTAATGCTCACGCGCGTCAAACACAAACGACATAACTGTAGCAACACATTTCCCAGCACACAGCTTGTACCAAACTGTCCTGGCCTTCTCGTAAATATCGGTCCTGTAAAATAAAGCGTTACTGACAGACGCTGGACTTCAGGGGCCCAGTGCATAAACCGGGGAGTCTCACTTGAACACCTCCGCTATCACAGGTGTGAGCGAGCAGTCTTCTCCGCCCTCTGCTGAGCTCTCATTGGACGCCTCCAGCTCCACCGGAGACACGGTCTGAGCAAAGACGGCGTCCTCTACGTCCTCGTGTGTTTTCTGTGCCGTCAGCACCACCTCCACCTTCACCATCCCCGCGTTCCGTTGGGCAAGGTTGACCACCTCAGGAGAAGGATCTGATTGGGTGACTGTGTCAGTGGGAGCAGGGTCAGGATTGGTCAGTTTGGTGACAAGAGGGTGGGACCAGACAGAGAGGAGGATCTTCTCAGTGTCACAACCCACTGAAGAAAAACACACGGGATAAGGGATGAGCCGTTGAACTGAATCTTGGACGCACGTCGTCGGCTATGACTTTTCTACCTGTGGTGGCTGGTGCTGCCTGTGAACAGCTGTGGTGGCTCAGAAGCTCCCTCACACCCTGACGGTCCGCCTTCTGCAGACAGTCCTCCAGACCCTCGGGGGCAGCACTGAGCCAGTGTGCAGCCTGAAGGAGAGCAAAGCCTTCAGACGCTCATGCAGGACGTTAACACTTTTACAGGCTGAGTGCTGCAATTTGGATCACGAATCTGCTTTTTTGTTTGTATGATTAATCAACAAACTGATTCCTAAAAAAAACTTCCTACAAATTTTCAAGTTTTCGTTAACAGCGATCTAGTGATAGTTCACTGTACGTCTATGAGTACACCGCAAACGGGAAAGTCAGACGATTTAACGGGGACAATTCATATTTTGTGTGACATAGACGATACATTGGCTCAGCATCTACCTACGTATTTGCGTACTTATGGTGGGTGTGTGTGTTTGTGGGAGTGTATCTCGAAATTCCCTGTGTGCATGTGCAGCACCTGTTTGAAGTCGGGCACTGGGAACAACTCTTCGATCCTGGACAGGAAGTCAGATATGAGAGACTGCAGTGCTGTGTCAAACCTCTGGTTAAACACCTCCTGATGGGGAAAACGAGGTCTGTTACGCCGAGCGTGTCTTGGCGATTTCGTGTGATGGTTTCAGATTTCAACACTGACCTGCAGGAGGCGCCGTCTGTCTGCTGCACTCAGTTCTTCCGTCAGAGTCAGCAGCGCTGAACGAGGCTCATCACAGTCGACATCCGACTGTTGGGACCAGAATGATTTTAAAGTGTGTTAAAACTGTTCAATGCGGTCGATATATTTGATATTGATTTAGTTTATTTATTTAATACACACCTACATTACAATCTGTTGTTCTACATAAAGCCAAGAGGGCAGAATAAAATTACTCATAAACACACGGGCACACAACATCCAACTGAAATGTGCCGACACATAAACGCGACTCTCATTTAATAAAACAGCAGTGAATATGGTTTTGAAATCCTCACATTTTCTAAATTTTCCAGGTGTAACTGAACACGTCACAGGCCTTTCTGAGTAGGCTACAGATATTTGGGGCACACAGGTCTTACCTTTGCCTCTGAGACAGAGTGGATCCTGTGATGGTGGGTGTTGAGAGTCTTTAGGTCCAGATCCGAGAGAGTCGCCTGAAGAGACGAGGGTTTCACATTTATTTATTAATAAAGTTGTAGACTTTCTACAACTTCTAGTCTAGATCTAGTCTCTGTTCTTCACTGTCTTTTAGTGCTTGGTGCTGATCTGAAGGAAGTTATTGGTTTTCTTTTTACAGTATCATATTAATGTTTGCACTCTGCCACTATATTCCTGCTCCATCATTCGGACCCGCCCTCAGAAATCACACGCTTGTTGTTTCACTGACTTTGGAGTATTGCAGCTGGCCCGTCATGTTCTTTATTAACAGTGTCTCTGGCAAAGCTCGACCTCTCTGGATATTTTACCAGCTACATCCAAAGAACAAAGCCGAAGGAGACAGTGACTCACTGAGCTACGCTGACTGGAAGAACACACCTGTCATATGGATGTGCTGCAGCAGAAAAAACTCAGGAAATATTACTAAAGACAACAGCTCTGCTGCACTGGGGTGTTCCAGCACGATTAATGTTCAGCCACACGTTTGTTTGACATGTTTAAGGCGTATAATTAATTCACTGGCACAGAATCTACAATCCGCACAACGATGACGATAAACTCGAATCAAATCTAATCTTTTGTAGACTGCGCTGCCCTGCAGACTCGCACAGGTGGTTGGAGTTAATCCGGATGAACTGGCCTCGTGTTGTCTGGGTTGGGGAGCAGTCACAGCTTTAATTTCAACACAATATTATATTTGCTGCTTATACTAGTGTTTAGTCACACAAAAGATTTACTATTTCAACCACCGCTTCTCCTTAACTGAACTCTACCTGGTGTGTCAATTTATGTCATCCTGATCTTGGCATCTTGTGTGACGATTAACAAATAAACCAAATCCAGTGAATATCATGCAAAGCAGCACAGAGCTCGATCCCTGTCTGGGGACGGGGACAGAGAGGATAAAGCACAGACCTTGGCCCTCAAAGCCAGCAGCAGCAGACTCGTCTGCCTCTCTGTCAGCAGCTGTGGGACAGCCTCAGTCGCCAGGGAAACAAAGTCCTCGAGCATCCCATAATGCTTCATGCTCTGCTGCTGAATGACCTGCCACATGGCTGCTGTCAGCAGGCGGAGAGGAGGGACCAGGAGATGCAGGGAGGACAGGGGGGGCGCAGGGGAGCCTGGGGAGGCAGAGGACACGTTGACCTGTCACTAACAGCATTACAACATTACATCAGGGTCCCGGCCTGGTTCACCTGGATCGGACATCGTTACGGTTATTCACACGTCAGCGCGTCTGTTACGGTCACGCAGGTTTTATTACCTGTGGCCTGGGATGCTTCAAAAATGACACGCTTCAGGAAACAAACCCATCTGTCCAGAAACGGACTCAGACGAATGATGCTGGATCTATAAGGCAGCAGGGCTTAACGAACCCGACCCAACTCGATCCAAATCAGTTGAACTAAGTCGACCAGCTGAACTTCCTAGTGGCTTTTTTAAAGTTTGGCTACAAGTGGAATCTCACTCATTTCCACAATGATCTGAGGCTTGAGGAAGCAACATGTAATTAACCGAGATCCAATAAAATCCACGATCATGTTCGGAATGTGCGTCATGCAGCAAACAGACCGACATGTGATGGACGTGCGCGGTTTTTCTAAGATTTTGCTTTTGTTGAAATAATGATCATGACTGTGCGGGGGGGGTCTGTTATTATATTCAGATTTTAGTTTGAATATAATAACAGACACTTAGTGACTGGTTCATACGCTGAACTAAGTCAGGACTTTTAAAGGCTGTTTGGTCCAAGAAGTATGAAATTATACTCAAAGTCCCGCATTTTCTCACGCAGCTCGGCTCGCATCGGTCCACGGCACAGCCCGGTTCGTGCTGGTGGCTGGACCGGCCACGTCTGCCCACCAGCCCGACACATGAGAACCGAGCCCCGTCCCCGAGTCTCACCCATCCTGCTTCACGGTCACACAGGTGCTGCTCCGTTCGTCCGCCGCACCGACGTTAGCAACATGAGCTAACAGCTAATCAATGTTTACAGTCCGGGAGCCAAGGCCCCGCCTCCACACCGGAAGTTATGAACAAGCACATCCGGCTACGGACGCTGACTTTTCAAAGCCGAGACAAAGCGTCAGTTTATGAACTACCACAAATATCATCAATATTACAAAAAGAAAAACAAATACTAAAAGTGACATATGAACAACGAGCAATTACAAAAACATGTAAACAATGTCAAAGAGACAATGATAGGAACTAAAAGTCATTTTAAAGACAAAATGACCAAAACAATTGTGATAAATTGCCAGAAATACACATGATGTCAAATGGAAAGCGTGGGAGCGTGGAAATTAGTGGGAGTTTTTCATCCAGGCAATAATTAAAACTTACATTTATGTAGCAGTTAAAATTCTGAACGCACGTGATGTGAATTTAGAAGGTCATTTACTCAGTTATCCAATTAACCCTGAGAGCCGGTAAACTCTCACCTCTCACCTGGGTCACACAGGTACAGCAAGGCCGTGCTAATCTCCTCACGGCTCCGCTCTTCTTTCTTAAGCGGATTAACAGGCAGCACAGAGCAAGAAAAAGCACGAAGAAGAAGAAGAAAGAAGGAGGAGGTGGAGGATGCAGAGTGGATGTGAGGAAGAGCGGGATTTATATTTTATTCGCTTGGATCGGAAACAGCAGCGAGAAATCAACGCTCAAGAATGAATTTGTGGATGTTGCTCTAATAATCCACACATCGCTTCTTTACATTTATATCCATCAGTCCCTCAGAATATCTCCTCTGTCTGGCCTGGCTGTAATTTATGACTTGGGAGTTGTAGCTTGGAACAGAACAGAAAAGAATAGAAGGATAATTGGCTCTAGAAGCTGACACATATCCAAAAAAAAAAAATGGATTCAGACCAAGAAGATGCTGAGGTGTTTTCAGACGCTGAAGAACCCAGTCCTCTTGTGGTGATAGGGGAAGGTGACGATGGCGATGAAGATGCCGGGATCTTTAGTGCCTGGATGCAGTGGTGCCGAGAAGGGGAACAGCGGACGAAAATTGGTGAAGAAGATGAGGAGGAAGAGGAGTCAGAGGGAGGAAGAACTGAAAGCAGAAGCAGTTCAGAGGGACCAGTGCAAATGAGGACCGACCGTCGGGCCTCACTACCATGTCCGGTAAGAAAAAAACCAGAAGCAGTGTTGGTCCTAAACTTGATGATATAGAACTGTCCATTTTTTCTTTTTCTTTTTCTTTATTTAACCAGGTGAGTTAATTGATACCAACTCTCGTTTACAGTAAAGACCTGGCCAAGAGGCAGCAGGAAGGACAAAACATGTAGACAAATCCAACTAATACAAACAGTGTAATATGTAATTCAAGGCTCGTTATAGTGCTGGCTAAATTCATACCTCTTCTGAAGCAGTGGGTAAAACCAATTCTCAAAATGGCATTTTAAGAACTGTGATGGTTCCGGCGAAACAGACACACCAAAAAAAGAAACTTAGTTACAGTCTAGTCACAAAAAAGTTCCTCTAGTTAAAAAAGCTCCTAATTCAGATGGGATGGTCCAGTATCAGACAGTGTCATCGGCATAAAGATTGACTTCAACCTCAGTATCTTAAATAAGTGATAAACTATAATAAAGCCACATAGCTGAAGTTGATCTGACTGGTTTCTGTAAGCATTGATGCATGTTAACAGAACATCAGCTCATCTCTCTCTTCCTGTCTCTGTCCAGTCTGCTCTCTCAGCCATGCAACTTCCCCACCGACACTCTTCCACCCAGGCTCCGGTGACGGCAAGGACGTTGCTTCGTCGCTCCTCTTCCCGCCGCCTCCTTTCCTCTCCACAGGAGGTTGTCACTTCCCCCCTTGAGCGAAGACCCTACATCATACCCACAATCCCAGAGGCTTTGCCACCTGAGGGCCAAGCACAGTTTAGGAGACGTGCCGTCATGTCGCTGGTGGGTATGGGAGATGTTTTTATGGCAGGGTTTAAAAATTCTGTACTTTTACAGCGATTTGTTGGCATTTAAATTGCAAAGTATTTGATTAAACAGACTCTTAAAGATGTTAAACGTGGCTAAAACTAGCAGCTGGTTACCTTGTTGTTAGGCCTGGGAACAGCTCGTTCATGTAGAGATCTGCAGTGGTCTCATTTGTCTGTACAAAAATTCAGGTGTATAAATGACACATTGACGATTTATAAGCTGTTATGTGCTTCCGCTGTTTCCTGGAGTCTGATCGTTTACCTGGCAACTGGTTCTGGTCAAGAAAGTCATTAACCCAACATTAGATGTCAGGAAAAATACCAGGGGTTTGAGTTTTTAAAGGAGGATAACGGTGTAGACTAACAGGTTTCCAGAACCTCTCAGATCTGTTTCTGTGCTGCAGAGCGATGCAGACCGTGTGTGTCTGATCTGCCATAACGACTTAAATCGAGGCGCCGGCAGCACCAGAGAGCTGCAGTGTACACACACCTTCCACAGAGAGGTAACCTCAGGGTTTCACCCAAATCTCACGTCTCTCCTTTGATGTTTTTGTCTCTTTTCGGGTTCATTTTGTAAACATTTGTCTTTTTTTCATGATTTTTCAATTGTCTCTGGTATTTATATGATCACTGAGCTCTGTGATATTTTTCATCTGTTTATATTGTGAAAGAAAGTGGATTCTGTATTATGACTTATTGTAAAGAAATTGGATGTTGTCCAATTTGTGTTGCTATGGAAGCACGTGGTTCCCATTAAAGCAGTGTTAGTGTGCCTTTAATCAGAGTAATTTCCTGAAGGAACGGGGACAACATCACCGTAAGAGCTCTTCTTCTCTTGTCTACATTTATGTCAGTGTCATGATTTAATTTGCCATCTCTGTCTGCAAACGTTTTGCCGTCTTTTAGACGTCCTCAGATATTTTTGAGTAAATGCATGAAGCCGTAGACGAGAAATAAAAGAATGCTGTTCATGTCAAGAGGAGGAAAAAAATATATATACAGTATATAGGGCCCCATTAACATCACAAGACATTTTCTTTTCACCCATTTTCAGGATGAAAGGAAAAATGAGAGTGTTTATAACAGACACGTGGAAACTGACTGGTTTTGCTGTGTGTACAGTGCATAGAAGAGCGGCTTTGGAGGAAACAGTCCTGTCCTACGTGTCACGTTCAGGTGTCCATGCCAAAGCCTGTCTACTGGAGCTCCACCAGGATCAAAGTCCCCTAGTACCACAGGCCGGGAGGAGTCGCACCATCCAAACGCCCGATACACCTAAAGCCCTGTGACATTTCTGAATTTCAAAATCATTGTGATGACAGAAGAAAAGTCTTCACACCTGTTTGTGTTGCTGTTCATTGATTTTTAATAAATGTTGATTGTAACATTATAGGAAAATGTTTAATTAAAAATTAAACCACGAGGAAAAATGTACCAATAATAATGAGTAATTTGTACTTTCACGACATTACTGCTGCAGAAAGAACAAATATGAATAATACAAAAAATACACTACCTCGTGATCATAATTTCAGAAAACTTGAGAAACCTGTTATTTTTAGTGCAGGACACTTTTATTAATACTGCAAGTCCCAGTGGAGCTCTTCACAGGCCCACCCTGAGCAGGCCTGAGGGGACACACACCGGTCTTTAATGGAAACACTGGAGCTTCAAATAAAACCCCTTAATCTAATTAAAGTCACTGACTTTACAACAAACGTTGCTTCTGTGAGCACAGCAGCGTCATACTAATGTGAAATATAGTTTAAACTTAATCAACTTAAAGGTGATGGAGGTTTTTAAAATCACAGCTGAAGCCAGAACAAAGAAGATGGAAAAGAATGACTGACAAATATTAAAATTGCGGCAGAGATAAACACGTGCCGTGTATTAGCAGCTGGTGTCGGTTCAGGGCCTCACACTGACACAGACACAGACACACACCGTGTCACAGCTGGGAGACAAAGACAACACACGAGGGTGGCGTCCTTTTCTGTCCGTTTCCAGCTGTTTAGGTCCTTCGGAACCACGACGCTGGACCTCCGGACACCGTGTGGGGAACAGCGCCCCCCCCCGGGCCAGTTGTGGCCGGAGGCGGTACTGCAGGCGGAAGTGCTGCACCTGTCGGAGCTGCGTCCTCCGCCCAGCAACCGCGCACAGCTGCGGCACCTGGAACCTCAGGCACCCGGAGGCTTCTGGACCGGCTCCGAGCCCGCAGAGCGTCCTGCAGACGGAACACGGGGCTTTATGGACAAGCTAAAGAAGGTGCTGAGCGGCCAGGACGATGGGAGCTCGGACGGGACGGGCATACTGGAGGTGAACGCCGGCAGCTAGCATGTGTTAGCTTCAGCTTTTGGTTAGGAAAATATTAACAAGTGTTTGCAGAAAGATGAACACACGCTTTAATAACGTCAAGTTATCACATGTTGAACCGGCCAAATCCAGAACCAGCGTCAGTCCTGTTAAAACTGCAAAAGTCCTGCAATATCAGCCTGTCTCAAAAATGGAATATGTACATTCCCAAATATCTGCTGTTATTAACAAGATTCATCCCCAGAAGAAGCACATGTCTCTCTTTGGCTTTATGACACCTTCATTTCACACTAATGTCTAAACCACATTTTCTTAGTACGTTTAAATTTCATATTGTGCAAAAAGTGAGGAGATGAGCAACAGCCTGTTTGCAGTTTTGTCTTATTATACCTGGAAACCACAGTGCTACAGATTAATGGAACACACTCTGTGTTTGGACTCAATATTTCCTTCAGCCTGAAGGAATCTCTGTCTGCTTCACATCTTTAATGAGACCTTGCAAAAGTTGTAGATTGGTTGTTAATTGACAGGTAATATTTATATACAGGTTATTGCTTTGATCCAAAAGTTAATTCACCCATTCACTCACACAGCGATGGCGATGGCGATGGCTGCCATGCGAGGCGCTCACCTGACCCACCGGGAGCAACTAGGGGTTCAGTGTCTTACTCAGGGAGGGATCGTGATGCATTTTATTTATGTTAAAATCATATTTCTGTGTCTGCCTGCAGAGAGCCAATCAGGCGTCAACGCTGTCCTGGGGGACTAGGTTGAAGGGCTTCCTGATCTGCTTCATTCTGGGCGGATTCTGCTCCATCCTGGTGAGACTTGATGCTCCACATAGCACATACTGTCTGCATCTTGTGTCAGTTTATATTGAAACATGAAATTATCAGTCTCTATAGTCACACAACACTGTCATGTGGTTACAGACTAACTTTGGGTTTCTATAGCTACCACACTCTATGTTTGTCACTCTGGTTACCTCCCACTGTCTCTGTCTGTCGCTGTGTCTTAATTCACGGTCTGCAGCCATCAAAGACGCAACCTCTGAGGCCTCTTAAAGTGACGTGGCCACGTAGACCACATAGACTGCAAAGTCTGGACCCCAATGAGGGGCTCTGGTGTGTGGATGTTGTCCTATTCACCAGCTGCTGCCAGGATGTGGACAGCCGAGCGGCTGGCCTGCTAACATCAGCTAGCTGCCAGCTGACTGTTATTTGAATTACCTATTTTAGAAAACTTTCAAACACTTTGTTTTGCTAGCATAGCATAGCTAGCGAGCCAATAGTTTGTGCTAAGGATTGTTGGACATGTCGTCGCTCTGTGGTTGCTATGCGAAACGTTGGACACGTTTTCAGGAGCCTACGAACAGAGACAGCCTTGTTGCGATGGTGGGACACAGTTGGTCTTCACATGCAGCCTTCAATTGAGACACAGCTTGTATCTCCACATCATGTTTGTCATGTCTGTCTCTGTAAACTTCCTGACCGTATCCATGGTAACCTCCTGCTTCTGTCCTCTGCGTTTGTTTCTGCAGTGATGCAACTGTCTTGCTTTTTCTGTCTGTGTCCATGACAAGAACCTGCCTTTGCTTCCAAGGTAAAATCTGTCTTTCCTGTCGGTTTTCACGGTAACACATTGTTTTGTCTTCCTGTCTGTGTCCCCTCCTCCGATTCCATGGCAGCAGGACTTGTTGTTTCTGTCTGCATCCATGTTAGTAGCTTATGTGTCTGTTCTCCTCTTTTTGTTACTGTTGGGAACCGCTCGTCTGATGTCGCCTTCTCCTTCCTTCTCAACATCCTGTATCATTCTGCTTGTATCTGTCCATCCCTCTGTCTTGCCTGTTTCTTTTTATTCTAGTGGCTGGTTCTTCCTGTCTGTGACAACTTTTTTTTTCCTGTTTCTTCTACTGTTTCCTTTTCCAGTCTGTTTCCATGGAGACGCGTTGTGTTGCTGTCTATATCCCAGGTAACAGCTTTTAGTATCCAAGGCAACGGTTTGTCTGTCTATGGAAACCACCCGCCTCTCTTTCCAGTTGTATCCATGGTAACAGGTTGCCTGTGTCTCCGTATTCAGGGTACCACCATGCTATGGATTCCAGGTGCTGGTCTTGCTGTTTTTGCTGTCCTCTACAGCGTGGGGAACCTCTTCGCTTTGGCCAGGTACCAACCACAACTGATGTAGGCTGAGTCAGTCTAAAAACCCCAAAGAACAACACTCAGTCCAGACAGACAGTCACTGATTATTTTCCTGATCACACGGATCATTACAAAGCTCCTACACGTCCTCTTTCTGGAGGAACTACATTACCCATCATCCCTCAGGGCTTGTGGTTGGTTCAATGTGCTTTGTTTTGAGGAAGGAAACATCGCCATCCAAAGGTGGAGGTCACCGTCTTTTCTTAGGTGGTTTCGAAACCTTCCACTTCTTGGTGTCATTCTAAGCCTGAGTCCTTGAACCTGAATGAAGTGTGTTCTGTTTTTTTTTATCGGGACGTCAGCACCATGTTCCTGATGGGTCCTCTGAGGCAACTGAAGACCATGTGTGCTAAAGAGCGAGCGTTTGCTACAGTCCTTATGGCGGTAAGAACAAGCACGCAAAACTGTCTCATGGGTCCACAGCTGCTGCAGTGAATCCAGCAAATACATTTGTCTTTCTCGTTTTTTATTTGTTTGTTTGTTTCTGGAGTCACATGCATTTTTGCATCTATATGCAAGTTCAGGTCATTTGTCTGATCTAGTGGTTTTATATTGTACAAAGCTTTATGCCATGGTCTAGTTCCCAGCTGTGTTTTACAATATTTAGTGCTGACCTATGATTATTTCTATATTATTGTTTTGTTGTTGCTATATAATAAGATTATCACAAGTATTTAAATGTACAACATGTAGTATGAATTCTGAATTCTGTCCACAAAGCGAAGGTCTGAGTCGCGTCGAGCGTGTTCAGCGTTTGTCTGTATCTCTGCAGGTCTGCCTGGCCTTGACGCTGTGTGCTGCTTTCTGGGTGAGAAACCATGATGTTCAATCAGACGATGTTTCATCTAAACTGTGTGTAGATGTAGGTGCATGTTTAGGCGATACAGGCACAATGTGACGTTTCCAAGTGTGTCGTGACCTTAATGATGTCACTGAGCAGCATCCACAGTGTTTCTGGAACAGACGTTTATCTGATGTTATCACCGTGACATGTCTGTCAGAGTTTATTGTACTTCACTGTTTGACCGTGTGCGGTGGTATTTTACTTCTGCATTATCTACTTTTCTGTAGCACAGAATGTGACCTTCATATTTTGGACACAGTTACGTCATTTGTGCATTGACTGTCTTTTCTTCGTCTCTCCAGTGGAAGAACAACGGCCTCGCTCTGCTCTTCTGTGTCCTTCAGTTCCTGGCTTTCACCTGGTAAAGTGCCCGTGCATATATCTACATGTGCCTGTGTGTTTTACCCGTCTAACTGCTGCTGTTGTTCACCGCAGGTACGGACTTTCCTACATCCCCTTTGCCAGGTAAAGCACACGGACACACACGGCTCACAAATGTTGTGCGCCCAGTGTTGTTGTCTTCTTTCACGTCGCAGCTCTTAATACTCAAAGGTGATCGATTTCTGTTAATGGCTCAGATTCTTTCCTGATAAATCCGACACAGGCAGAGTTTTACATGGCAACCACAAAGACAGGAAATGAGCAGCTTTTCCTCCATTTTAATGAGCTCATGTTTTGAAGAAATTCAACAAATGAACTAAATTCCTATCGCATTTTTAATCTCCCCTCTGTCTGTGTTTCAGGGACGCCGTCATCAAACTATTCTCATTCTGTGTATAGACGTCCCCCCGTCTCTGTCACTTCATGTCTGACCAATCAGGAGGCAGAACTTTCTGGCGTGTATCCAGTCAGCAGTGGCCTTAAACACCTCGACCTTAACACCGGTGGACGTTTGAAAACCCACATAAGAACTGGTTTTCATGGAGACCAGTTCTCTTTACTCGTTTGTATTTTTTTGTAGCAGCTCTAAATTCTTAACGGTTCCAGTTTGTTTCACCTGGAATCAGATCTGGAGTTCACACCACATTCGCCATTTTCTGCTCCTCATCCTGCTTTTTAGAAAGTATTTATACTATATAGTATTTTATTGAATATTAACTTTGTTAATCTGACGTGTTTTTTTTTTTTTTTTATTCCTGTGTGTTAGACGCAGTAAGAGACACAGTCTGTGTTTGTCGCACTTGTTTGAGGGTGAAGCGACAGACAAGGTTTTTATGAATGGAGCTGAAACATAGAAGTAGTTCTGCATTGTCTCAGATTTTCAGTATCATTACAGCACAATAGTAATAATGACAACATCACATTTTACCTGTAGAGATCCTTTTTAAAACTTAAAGATTAAGGCCGGTGATTTTCAATATTTCTACTGCGTTCAACGATTCCCCACTAAACAGATTTAATGACCTCTGCAGTCGGATTTTGTATAAGACGTGAACTCTTTTGTTTGAGAGAGATTAAAAATAGAGAAACACCCACTTCACTGGTGCCCGTCTTTTGATTAAACGGAGCGATGTATGCGCTGAGAACGAGCATTTGCCAGCGTCTGAAGTCAGAAATTGAGCTGCGTGGCTCACTGAAACCTTGACCCACGGCAGACGCGATGGTCCTCCTGTGCATGGAAAGCTGCTGTTAAAAAGAATAGTTGGTTCATACTTTCCATGAAGAAAAAACATGATGCAGTGCTGTGGCGCCTTTCACTGGGCGCCACAGTGCACTTACAAGCACATAGTCACTTCAGCCCGTTTGGAAATGGCTGAAGAGCAGTGCGTGTTCTTGCCTGCAAACATTCATCTTAATCTGAAGTGGATGATTTCTGCGTCAAAAACCGTAAAACGCATCTGTCTAAAAACACCCACATCACACCAGCCTGTGTCATACGGTTGATGCTGCTTCACTCGGAGCAGGTCCTACTCTGCACCAAGAGTCTGAAAGTGGAATAATGAGACGTTTTTGAGAAAGGAAACACATTTATCCTACAGCTGCTCCAGGCCTTTCTGTTTCCGGTTCTCATGCTGCTGTCCCACAGTTTGAAGAACACTGTCCCCAACGAATGTCCACAGGCCCTGAGCACTTTTTCAAATACTTTTCAAGTCTTGAGCTCACAGTTCAAACATTTCATGTCTGTGTTTCCTGTATCTGCCTGTCGTCTGTTTGTACCGTTTTCTCTGCAGCCGCTGTAATTATTGGAATAAACACGTCTGTGTGTGTGAAAATGAAGGCGTTTTCCCATTTAACTAAAAGTGACTGGGTCTCGATCTGCTCTCATGCTGCAGGGAATTTTAATCACAAGCCAAAATTTCATGTCTTCAGTAGGAAAAAAGTTGTTTGCCCACATTTGTGTGACGTGTGCCTGTGTCCCCCCCCCCCCCCACACACACACACACACACCCCCGTCTTATTTACGCCTGTTAATTCTCTAAAGCCTGTAATCTCCACCTCCGCCGCCCGCTGATTAAAACACACTCTTCAACACACACACACACACACTTGCTTTTAAAGGCAGTGGCCACGGTCCGTGTATCGTGTGTCCCTGCCGGAGTGGTTTGGATTTGACCTATTCTCCATTACATGCTGATCTGAACAGCTTATGTTGTTTTTCACCAACACTGTCCTATGACATTTAAACCCCGAGCAGGGAGGTGCACGCTGGTTCTTTTAAACCCGGCTCCAGTTGGTGCAGAAGTAACGGATCAGTCTGTTCTGCTAATCGATTGAGTTAGTTAATCAATCAGTCGAATGAGCAAATCTCCAACAGGGATCGTCCAACCTGACGCTCACCGACTCACACACACAAAGGCTGTCGTGATGAGAAAGTCCCTCTGAACCAGACAGTTGCTTTTAGGAACATCAAACGTAATATTCTGTTGTACGAGCTTTTACACCGTGGACTTTTCACCGTCATTATTCCTCTGACCCTGTACTTGACGTCACTGAACTGAAATTCCCGCCGCACGAAACGTACGGCCTTGACAGCCAATGTGGATTTGGTGGATTTTCAGGCCGTGTTTTCATAAAACTGAGTCCTCGTCCCAAACTCTCCCCGGTTTAAACACCAGGCCTGGCGTTTTTCAAGGCTCTTTGTGGGGATTATTCTTCTCTTGACTTTTTAGATTTATCCCCTTTTCAGAACGCTCTCAAAAAGTTTCTTTAATGTTTCAAGAGTTTTTAGACGAAACTCAGAAAGTCCCGTGCTCTCACTCATACTGAAATGATTTTTCATGCCTCAGCAGCAGTAAAAACTTCAACAAAACTGTAAGTGTTGCTGTGAAACTAACTGTAGCCCGTCTCCCGTCTGGTGTCTCACTCCGGACATTCAGCAGCTCCAAGGTCCAACGGCGCCGTGTCCGTGACGTCCCCCTCAGCTGACACATCTGTGCCTGCACAGACCTGCTTTGACACTGTTCAGATTAGTGCACGTGGGGACGGACGTGTCCCCCCCCCCCGGTGGTGTGAATGGAGACGGCCTTTCGGGGGCCCTTGAAGTTAGTCCGGGGCCTCTTTGTGTCGATCCTCGGACTTTAATACTGCTCACTGTTTGTAACTTCATATTTGATGTGGCCCCACAATCGCAGGCCAAACGAGCCCCTGTGAAACTGAGACTGAGTGGTGGAGCGAGGTAAACGATGTCTGTGTGAGACAGAGAGAGAGAGAGCGAGCGGGGTCGAGTGAGCTACAGACACACTGGAAGCCGGTCCGTGGTGTGTGTTCAGTCGGAGGCTGAGCAGCTTCACAAAGCCGGTCCACTCCGAACTCCTTCCCATCGTTTAGTAACACTTGGTGTAGGGATTCTTTCACGGGGTCAGCACAGGTCCGCGGGTCACAGGTACGTTTCATTCACCTACAGCCGTACTAATATTCACTGAGAGATTGTTAGTTATTATCTTATGCAGCTGTGGAAATGTGTTCCGCATATCGTTGGTACGTGTCTATTCGAAAACTATTCAGCATGAAACACTTTAAAGTTTATGAACGTGAGCACTCAAACTGGATTTCTTGTACTTCCTAGATGCAGATGGGGTTTTACATTTAGTTTTTATTCAAAACTGATTTTCCTTTTTTTTTTTAAATGTATTAAATTATCTTGACTTGTTTTCAGTTATTTATTTTTATTTATTAGTTTTTGATCATAATGTTTTTTGCTTCTCTTTATGTCATCAGCATTAATTCCATGTTTCACTCTGAATTACATAGAAATTAAGCCTTTGGTTCCCTGGGAGACCATAATTATGTATGTAATTATTTAATTAGCAGCATTATATTTACGGACAAATATTTGCTTTTATATTTAATGATCTTATTAGTAGAAATGTGTGTGTGTTGATTTTATTTGGCTTATATCAAAACAGGTTTAGACAGAAAAATTTTAGTTCATAAAATATAAGTTATAGAAATTATACAAAAGGGAAGATATAAAAATATTACATTTTTGAAGAGTTTAAGAATTAAATTTTAATATTGCACAGTGGTGTTTAAATACACACTGTCGAACTGATTATACAAGACATTTATATGCTGTTGTACTAAATAATTAATGCTATTTGTAATTGTTTAGAACTGATTATTAATGTTTTTAAATCATCATTTTTTTAAATTAATACATTAATAATACACACATTACATTTTTGACTCAAAAGTAACTTGTCAAATTCAAACATGTTTTTAATGATTTATCTTAAATTATTAAAGAGTAATTAAAAGAAAAAATGAATTTCTTTTACATTTTCGCAGAATAATATTAATCTTAATAATAGTAACTGACTAATATAGATGCTTTAACTTGTGTGTGTGAGGATTTTGTTGTTCAGTGCTGGACACACAGTGGAACGTGATTTAAAAGAAAAGCTTGTGCCTCGTTTCGAACATGTTCCACATCTTATGTCTGTTAATGAAAAGGTAGAAAACACAGAGAAACATCACGAGAGCCCAAAGTCTTTCTGTTTTCACAAGCTATTAAATCTGTAACGATCCAACAAATACAAAGTAAATATGTCAACGTTTGTAAAAGTGTTGCTGTGATTAAGCTTTAGCTGAGATTGTCGTTTGAATGGCTCTACGGTGACGGTGTAAAGCTCTAACAACCCCGTCATATTCAAAGTCCTGCAGATGCAGAGACGGATTAAACAATGCAATGAGCGAATGAAAATATGAAACTGCGTTTTAAATTAGGTTGAACAGCTGTTTTTGGACAAAGTGTGTGTGGACACACGAGATGGAGGAAAACAATGTTGCAAATAAAAATCCAAGAAAGTGAGTTTGTTTAAGATTAAAAAGATTTTATAGAAGTTTATTCTCTAGTGAAGGAATGAGTCTGAGTTTTTCCACTGAGCTCCTGTCTTAGGTTAGTGTGCAACGACAAAAATCTGACATTTCAACTTTTTAAAAATCCATGTCATAATTACAAGCTCGTGTTTACAGAATGTCATGTGTTTAATGACAAATTGCACAGATGTGAGGAATATGTGCCGTTCATTTTTTGGGTACGTGTAGTTCGTCCACGGCTTAGAAGAAAGTCAGAGACAAGGACACACTTTCCCCAGAATCTTTAAAGTGTAAGTAAAGATTGACAGACACTGTCACTATGTGTATTTAACAATATCAGAAATGACTTTCACTCAGTGCTGATTATCACAGCCGTGTGTGGGAACAAACCTAACGTTTTTAAAAATGAATATGAAAACACAGTAAGCGATGTCATCAGAGGTGATTACAAGCAGCAAAGGCAACAGTTAAGTGTAATTATATGCAGATGACACTGCCCACTGCAGGTTTTTAATGTCACAGTGCAGGAAATATTAATTCATGTCCTCACAAACTTGAATGCAAACTTCAAGTCAAATTTTAAATCTCTCAAACCACCAATCGAATAATAACACGAACAATGACATAATATACGACAACTAAAGCTTCCCTGTCCGGTTTGAGCTCAGTTACAGGAAACGTTTTCTTTATTAAGACACAGTATTTGGAAAAAAACGGACCTTTTGAAGACACAGGACACAAGGTAAGTGAGAGGATTTAAACTCCGAAAGCCGCCTCTTCACCTCTGGTCGTTGACTGAAATCCCCCGAATTGAAGGGCTTGTCATTTCTCTCGTAACCCGACCCTTTACTTTCCAACAAGGTCAAGTTATGTCCCATATTGTTGTACTTTAAACAGTGTGTGCACTAGTCCCCGTCGTTTCTCAGTCTTTCCAATGAAAACTGAAGATATGTGCTGTTGGTTCAATTTAGAATTCAAACCACCTCTTTATTATCATAATTCATAGTAAAGGTCAGTCACTCTTTAGAGTTTTTTAGTTTGCTGAATTGCCTTGTTACAGATAAAACATACTAACGGACCATCAACACGAGTCATCGCTGACATGGACGTTGACGGTGCGTCTTGTGATCCGCAGCGTCCATCACCAGTTGATGCGCCTTTGCTCTGTCTCCAGATGAAGGTGGAGGAAGGGGACCCTGGCTCAGTGTCTTCAGCAGACCGGACCGTCGGCGGCGGTGCCTCCATTGTCGCCGTTCGCAGCGACGGGACAGCTTGCAGCCCCGGCTCGGCCGAACGCTGCATGTCTCGGCTGCTCAGCGCCGTGGAGAGCGAGCTGCAGGCCGGCCGGGAGAAGGGAGACCCGACGGAGAGGGAGCTGAGGGTGACGCTGGAGGACGCTGAGCTGTGGAGGAAGTTCCAGCACATCACCAATGAGATGATCGTCACCAAGAATGGACGGTAACTAGCAGGATGACCTGTAGGAGTTTGGTTGAGCTTTAGACAGCAAAGCCACTTGGTGAAGAAGAGGTTTAACAGCAAACCATTTCCTTTGAGCTCAGGGATAGATGAGAACTTTCTGACAAACAACTACAATCTGCACAATTTTCAGAGTTTTCAGAGTTTTCAGAGTTTGCTCCTCACACGTTCCTGAAGATCAGTGCCTTTCTTTAATCAACCCCAAGAGCACTTCAAGTCACAAATCTTAGTGTTTGATCCAAAGATCCGGGGCTAAGCTCAGTCTTGACTCCTCATAAAACTGGAATATAATTATCCACACCTAACCCTGTGTGTGTGTGTGTGTGTGTGTGTGTGTGACACAGAAAGGTTGGGCAGCACTAGGCGATTGTGAGGCAGATTCTGCACCCGCTCCAGGTGTGGACCAGCGTGTGTGTCCGGTATGTCCGTACTAAAACTCTTAGTTAAAGTCCCCGGCAGGTTCGGGGAAGCGGCTTTGCATTAAAAAGTCTGCGTTTGTCCAAACATGACCAAGCGCTGTGAGCCGGGAAACATGAGTCACTGTTGACGTGAACCACCTGAGTGCAGAGCCTGAAAATGTCTTTTTACCAGAAGAGATCGAAAATTCCTACGTGACCCGAAGAGCAGCAGCTGACAGAAACAAGCTGCAGGAGCTGGGAACAGCTTGTTCTGCCGGTCACGGAATGATTGTTTAGGATTCGCATACAGACACAATAAAATATGTTTTTTTACTGCTGCCACCGCTAGTTCCATTATGAACGTATGATCTTGTTGCGTTACGCCGTGGACCCGGAGAAACCTTCGTGAACCCGCTCTCCACTAGAATTACTGCAAAGCCCGTTCGGACCAGGGTCTTCACAGATCATGATGTTGTAGGTCCAACACTTTACAGCGTGAGGATGGGGAATCTTCCCCGAAATCTGCCGACACGACGAGTTGCACATGAAAGTCATTTACAGTTTGAGCAGATTTTCTCTGTCAGGCTGTGGTGACTCAGTGTGTGTGTGTTTGAAGCTGACTCCAGATCAGTGATCCTATTAACCAAGGTTATTCATTAGTCTCGATAGCAGCCGTTAACGTTGCCTCCGTGTGTGTGCGCTTTTGTTTTGTGGTTTTTTTGTTTGGCCGAGCCGAGGCGTGTTGACCAGTCGCGCCCTGCGGTGGGAAAACACTCCATTTACACCTGCAGAAATCCACTTCAGCTGCTGCTCCTGGTGGAGAGGATCTGCTTCAGCCGGATGCAAACTTACGGCCGGCGCTAGTGTTTTGTCAGCAGTTGGTTTCTAATCGAGCTCGTAATAAACGATCAAGCCGTTGAGCAGCTCATGCTGTGTTTAGGCTCCACTTCTTCCAGCCTCATTCTTTTCTTTTTGCTTACATGAATATGACGTCATCTTACATCATAACCGTGTGGAATCTGGCTTCATTTTGAATTTACCTGTGTTCAGTTCAAAGTGCAGCTTCCACTGACGTTTCAGGCTGTATAGTGGCTTTCGGAGTCTGGACACAGCGGTTTTAGAGGACGGGCCCTGAAGCTGCTGTCCCAGCTCAGGAGACGGACTCAGTCAGACAGCAGCTGGTGTGAAACATTTAGCAGCTGTGTAAGTTTCCTGTGTCTCTTTGCGCAGTCGTATGTTCCCGGTCCTGAAGGTCAGCGTTTCCGGACTGGACCCCAGCTCCATGTACTCCTTCCTGCTGGACTTTGTGCCGGCCGACACTTGCCGCTGGAAGTTTGTGAACGGGGAGTGGTTTGTCCATATAAAATCACATCAATATACACTGAGAAAAGATGAAAGGGTCGGGCCACGGCAAACATCTACATCCACCCACAAAAGACTTCTGCAAAGGTGATTAGTCTTTAGCAAAGTCCACTGGATGAAGGAAAAGTGACCTTCAACAAGGTCAAACTCACCAACAAAGTCAACGGGGGAGGACAGGTAAACTCACACCGAGACAATTTTCTGTTTATGTCCAACACCGAAGGAAATAAAGGTCCTAGAAACCCAGGGAGAACATCTGAGTCTCAGTCCAGACCTCAGAAGGACCAGAATCTGCCACGGTAAAACACGCAAGCAGCAACTAAACCTGCTGTTTTCTGTGTCCAACCACTTGACGGAGATTTTGGTTTTAAACATTTCATGTACTAGTTATTTAGATTGTTTGTCCATATAAAATCACATCAATGTCCTCAGTCACTCCACAGTCTGTCCACAGTCTGTCCACAGTCTGTCCACAGTCGGTCCTCAGTCTGTCCTCAGTCACTCCTCAGTTCTGTCACAGTCTGTCTCAGTCTGTCCTCAGTCAGTCTGTCCACAGTCACTCCACAGTCGGTCCACAGTCCAAAGTCTGTCCTCAATCTGTCCACAGTCGGTCCACAGTCTGTCCTCAGTCTGTCCTCAGTTTGTCCACAGTCACTCCTGTCAGTCTGTCCACAGTTGGTCCTCAGTCACTGTCACAGTCTGTCCTCAGTCTGTCCAAAGTCTGTCCTCAGTCTGTCCACAGTCTGTCCACAGTCGGTCCACGTCTGTCCAGTCTGTCCACAGTTGGTCCAAAGTCTGTCCACAGTCACTCCTCAGTCTGTCCACAGTCTGTCCTCAGTCTCAGTCCCACAGTCTGGCCTCAGTCTGGCCTCAGTCAGTCCACAGTCAGTCCACAGTCGGTCCACATCCACAGTTGGTCCAAAGTCTGTCCACAGTCTGTCCACAGTCGGTCCACAGTTGGTCCACAGTCTGGCCTCAGTTGGTCCACAGTCGGTCCACAGTCGGTCCACAGTCGATCCTCAGTCACTCCACAGTCTGTCCACAGTCTGTCCACAGTCTGTCCACAGTCTGTCCACAGTCTGTCCACAGTCTGTCCACAGTCTGTCCACAGTCTGTCCACAGTCTGTCCTCAGTCTGTCCTCAGTCACTCCACACTCTGTCAACAGTCTGTCAACAGTCTGTCCACAGTCGGTCCAAAGTCTGTCCTCAATCTGTCCACAGTCGGTCCACAGTCTGTCCTCAGTTTGTCCACAGTCACTCCACAGTCTGTCCACAGTTGGTCCTCAGTCACTCCACAGTCTGTCCTCAGTCTGTCCAAAGTCTGTCCTCAGTCTGTCCACAGTCGGTCCACAGTCGGTCCACAGTCTGTCCACAGTTGGTCCAAAGTCTGTCCACAGTCGGTCCTCATTCTGTCCTCAGTCTGTCCACAGTCTGGCCTCAGTCTGGCCTCAGTCAGTCCACAGTCAGTCCACAGTCTATCCACAGTTGGTCCAAAGTCTGTCCACAGTCTGTCCACAGTCGGTCCACAGTTGGTCCACAGTCTGGCCTCAGTTGGTCCACAGTCGGTCCACAGTCGGTCCACAGTCGATCCTCAGTCACTCCACAGTCTGTCCACAGTCTGTCCACAGTCTGTCCACAGTCGGTCCAAAGTCTGTCCACAGTCTGTCCACAGTCTGTCCACAGTCGGTCCAAATCAGTCCTCAGTCTGTCCACAGTCTCTCCTCACTCTGTCCACAGTCGATCCAAAGTCTGTCCACAGTCTGTCCACAGTCGGTCCTCATTCTGTCCTCAGTCTGTCCACAGTCTGGCCTCAGTCTGTCCACAGTCAGTCCTCAGTCTGTCCACAGTCTCTCCTCACTCTGTCCACAGTCGATCCAAAGTCTGTCCACAGTCTGTCCACAGTCGGTCCTCATTCTGTCCTCAGTCTGTCCACAGTCTGTCCACAGTCGGTCCAAAATCAGTCCTCAGTCTGTCCACAGTCTCTCCTCACTCTGTCCACAGTCAGTCCACAGTCTGTCCACAGTCGGTCCACAGTTGGTCCACAGTCTGTCCACAGTCGGTCCACAGTCTGTCCACAGTCAGTCCACAGTCTGTCCACAGTCTGTCCACAGTCTGTCCACAGTCACTCCAAAGTCTGTCCTCAGTCTGTCCACAGTCTGTCCTCAGTCTGTCCACAGTCGGTCCAAAGTCTGTCCTCAATCTGTCCTCAGTTTGTCCTCAGTCGGTCCACAGTCGGTCCACAGTCGGTCCACAGTCTGTCCACAGTTGGTCCAAAGTCTGTCCACAGTCTGTCCACAGTCGGTCCTCAGTCTGTCCTCAGTCTGTCCACAGTCTGTCCACAGTTGGTCCAAAGTCTGTCCACAGTCTGTCCACAGTCGGTCCTCATTCTGTCCTCAGTCTGTCCACAGTCTGGCCTCAGTCTGTCCACAGTCAGTCCACAGTTGGTCCACAGTCTATCCACAGTTGGTCCAAAGTCTGTCCACAGTCTGTCCACAGTCGGTCCACAGTTGGTCCACAGTCTGGCCTCAGTTGGTCCACAGTCGGTCCACAGTCGGTCCACAGTCGATCCTCAGTCACTCCACAGTCTGTCCACAGTCTGTCCACAGTCGGTCCAAAGTCTGTCCACAGTCTGTCCACAGTCGGTCCAAAATCAGTCCTCAGTCTGTCCACAGTCTGTCCTCAGTCTGTCCACAGTCTGTCCTCAGTTTGTCCACAGTCACTCCACAGTCTGTCCTCAGTCTGTCCTCAGTCTGTCCACAGTCACTCCTCAGTCTGTCCACAGTCTGTCCTCAGTCTGTCCACAGTCAGTCCTCAGTCTGTCCTCAGTCTGTCCACAGTCTGTCCTCAGTTTGTCCACAGTCACTCCACAGTCTGTCCACAGTCTGTCCACAGTCTGTCCTCATTCTGTCCACAGTCAGTCCACAGTCTGTCCACAGTCTGTCCACAGTCGGTCCACAGTTGGTCCACAGTCTGTCCACAGTCTGTCCACAGTCAGTCCACAGTCAGTCCACAGTCTGTCCACAGTCGGTCCTCAGTCTGTCCACAGTCACTCCACAGTCTGTCCAAAGTCTGTCCACAGTCTGTCCACAGTCTGTCCACAGTCTGTCCACAGTCGGTCCTCAGTCTGTCCTCAGTCACTCCACAGTCTGTCCTCAGTCACTCCACAGTCTGTCCTCAGTCACTCCACAGTCGGTCCTCAGTCACTCCACAGTCTGTCCACAGTCTGTCCACAGTCACTCCACAGTCTGTCCACAGTCTGTCCACAGTCGGTGTCCACAGTCTGTCCTCAGTCCAAAAGTCAGTCCTCAGTCTGTCCACAGTCTGTCTCAGTCACTCCACAGTCTGTCCTCAGTCATCCAAAGTCTGTCCACAGTCTGTCCACAGTCGGTCCTCATTCCTGTCCACAGTGTCCTCAGTCTGTCCACAGTCTGGCCACAGTCTGTCCACAGTCTGTCCACAGTCGATCCTCAGTCACTCCACAGTCTGTCCACAGTCAGTCCACAGTCTGTCCACAGTCTGTCCTCAGTCAGTCCTCAGTCTGTCCACAGTCTGTCCTCAGGGTGTGAAGCACTGGGATTCGATGGACATTGATGACAGTGAGGACGTGTTCAGCGTAAAGTTAATCACATTTGAGCAGGAAGTAGAACAGTTGCAACGTCACTCGTAACGTACAATCGTTTCCTCGTTCTTTGATCTGTTTGTCATTCCTTTACCCTTTTTTAAATTCGGTCACTTTTCAGTTGTCTCTTTGTCTTTTTGTTTGAACGTTCTCTGTTTCTACCTTTTGTTTGTTCTTCTAAATCATTTACCTTTTATTGCTTTAATTTTGTTCCTTCATACCTTCTTTACTTTCTAGTTTCAGATTTTCTTTCCTTTCATTTTTTTGGCCCCGTCTTTTATTTTGTTCTCGTTGTTTCCTCCTCTCAACTTCTTTTTCTTTCTTTTCTCACTCTTTGACTTTGTCAAACTCCTCTTCCTCGTTGTTTTCATCATCTTTTTCCTCTATTACTTTCCCTCCCTTCTTCTTCCTCTTCTTCTTCTGTCCATTATCCTGCTCTCCATGTCAAGAGCATCCCTCCGTCTTTTCCTCTCTTTTTTCTCTCTCCTCCCCTGTATTGTATTGGAGTGGGCGAGAGACTACTGCCTCTAATTAGCCACTTCAGTCCCTCTCCTCGCTCACTTCACCTTTTCGCCCCCTCGTAACCACGGGAACGGGATAAACAGCTCTTAATTGGCCGGCAGCAGTTTAATGCACTTCCTGTCGAGAGCCGTTCACCACTCAGAGAGGCCCACACACACACACACACACACACACACACACACACACACACACACACGCGCAGCACTACAAAATTGGCAATAATGTTGTTTATATTTACCCCATTATCCCTGTCCAAATATGACACACACACACTGGGCAGTAATGCAGAGTTGGAACAGAGAGCTCGGCCATAATGAAATAATTGCTCAGCTTATTTGTACATTATGGTAATTATGTTTTTTACTGGGAAATTAATTTACCCATCATGCTTCAGATGGACGAGAGAGAGAGAGAGGTAAACTATATTCAAAAAGAGCCCACACACACTCCAGCTAATGTGGGCACTGCCAGGGTAAACACACACACGCAGCTCCGGGGTCAGATGTGAAGCCAGCCTCTCAATCTGAATAGAAAACAGTTTGTTTTTGTGTGTCCGCCTGGAGAACTCGGATTGGTTAATTGGGCCTCGTTAGCGAGGGGGAAAAAGAGGGGGTGGAGGGGTTGATGGAGAGAAAAGACAGATGGATAAAAGTGTTTGGGCCAAAAGACAAAGATGGCTCTACTCCATGAACCCTCCCGCAGACAGACACACTGACTCATTGGAGTTCATTTTGTTTTTTGTAATGACCCAAAAGTACAGAACAGCCTTTTCAAACTTTCTGAGCCCAGTTTCGGAATCAGTCGCAGCTTTACGGCTCCGTGTTGAAGGTACGGATCCATTTAAAGTGGCACGGAGTTGATGCTAAACAATGGCGTGCTCAGCGGGTATGGATGGGTACGAGCAGAAG
This sequence comes from Channa striata, assembly GCA_033026295.1. Taxonomy (NCBI): domain Eukaryota; kingdom Metazoa; phylum Chordata; class Actinopteri; order Anabantiformes; family Channidae; genus Channa; species Channa striata. Next base: position 34,999,600 of record CM065170.1, read on the forward strand.
ATGCACATGTATGAACAGGTACAGATGAGTCCAAACGTATATTGGTGTGACAGTGAGAGCGGGTTTAAAAAGGCACCAGACTGACAGATTCACTGTTGACGAGTTGTAGGTCAGTAGCAGGTACGAGCAAGTACAAGCATCCGTGGTCAGTCATAACCGGGCGACTGACACACACTGAGTGTGAACCAGTATTAATGGCTAGAAACAAATGTAGGTAAGTGGAAACAGATTTAGACGTGTGCACCCAAATATATTTACGGGAAATTCACCTGTTAACGGATGGTTATGAGGGTGACAACAGACGAGACTGACACCAACAGATTCATGAGGTGACGTAGACGGGGAAAGCATGAGCACAGATGGGACTGAACAAGTCGAGATGGACACAAATGGGTGTAAGTGCGTCTCAAACCTGTTGAAGTTGTTAACATGTACAGACAGATGTCAGGAAAGATGGACATTAGCAAATAGTCACAGCCCTCACACAGAGAGATGAATGAAGACGGGGAGAAGCGGGTTTCAGTGGGCAAAGACACGGTACAGGTGGTTCGAAACAGTTAGAGACAGATAGAAAAAACTTTAAATAGTATCATAGAGTGTTACAGAGGCTGCTAACGGACGGATTGGGAGAAGATGAGAGAGACAGCGGGCGTGTCATTCTTTCCTCTGTCTGTCTGTCTGTCTGTGTCTTCAGATCATGTTGAACTCTCTCCATAAGTACGAGCCGCAGCTCCACATTGTGTGTGTTGGCTCTCGTCATCGGCTGGTTTCCAACGTCTCCTTCAAAGAGACTCAGTTCATCGCCGTCACGGCCTACCAGAACGAAGAGGTACACGCCACACCCCTCTCTAATGCAATAATTTGGTGAATGGAAATTCAAAAATGTGTGTTTTACTTTAATTGTATCGCTATGCACAGTGTTTCACTTCCACCCAGATCTACTGACTTATGTCGGCCACTCTATATATTCCAGTGTGTTCCCGTCACTACCAGTAGTTTTATTCAAATTATTGACCCCCAGAGACGAAGTTTTGTGTGCGTTGTTTTCACTCCTCTCCAGTAAAAAAACCAAAGTAATTTCCCCTAAAACGGCTGCGAACAACTTGATCAGCGCTGACGTGCAGACTAAGCAGTTCTGGGATGTTTTCTGTGTGTTTTTGTCTGCAGATCACAGCGCTGAAGATCAAATACAACCCGTTCGCCAAAGCCTTCCTGGACGCTAAAGAGCGGTAAGGACTGACCCGCAGCACATCAGCTCAGAAATCCTTTAAAATCCAACCCGTCCGAACCAAAGTGGTGACAGCAGTAAATATGAAGCGTTATTCTTTTCTTACTGCACACAAGCTGAAGATATCCAAACCCTTTACGCCTTTCTGTGGCTCGTTTAAAATCAGTCGATAGCTTCTTTACTTTTCTGTAGGAACGTGTGAATGGATCTTGAGCTCTCACGACTGTGTCGGAGTTTGTCAAAAGGCCATTTTCCACCTGCACATGTTCCCTAAAATCTTTACATGTTGTCAATAAAACCAGCTAATATTTGCTTAGGAATGATGGAGATAGTTGCCAGTTTTCTTTCCGTGTGCAGACAGATTATTTGGGTGTTGCAGGTTTACAGAGTTTTAAATGAACTTACCTGATTCGTCATCAGGTCAGGTTGCATTAGGTTTACACTTGGAAACAGTAAAACTTGTTTATCGTCATATTTTATCTGTTAGACGTGTACAAATTCGGTTTCTGAGATATTAAAAGATGCTAAATTTGAATCTGCAGAATCCCCGAGTTGAGTGAGTGAGAGTGGTGTCGGTCAGCAGACACTTAGCGCTTAGCATTTCTCACCAGGATACCAGAGGAAGTTAGCATTAGCAGGTGATTAGAGCGTCATTATCAGCTCAGAGCTCCACTGTCTCGCCCGTTTGGAGAGATGGTGTCAAGTGAGACAGATACAGAAACTGCACACAGGCTGACGCCGTTCGATTTATCCTCCTCAGGAACCCAGCGGGACGGGGTTTACCGGAGTCGTCGGAGAGCAGAGTTGGGATTCAACCCTGTGAGTCCAAAAAACCCCATAATGTCGTGTTTTACGCCTGTTCACAGAAGGACTCCTCCGTGTGTTCACTGAACTGCATGAAAAACTGAAACTGTGTAACTGCCAAACAGTGTCAGTCTCACAACTTGTGCCATTTAAATGATCCAGTATTTAATAAATGTGTGTCAGGTTGGTCGCTGTGCTCACCTGGAGGAGGCGGGGCTTTCAGTTATGGCAGCAGCCTTCCGCTGACGTCGCACCATCACCATGGTTACAAGCATCATGGTTACCCTGGGCGACACACACCTTACTCCACTGCCTACCTGCCCCATCGCTCACACTCCTCAGGTAACAGTGTGTGCGTGTTTGTGTGTGTGAGAGATTGTACAAGAGAAGTCAAATAATTTATATTTTATTTACTTTCATACACTTCATGTATTTGTATACAATACAAACACATTATTGGTAACAGTTATGTATAGTATGCCTCGAGTATTTTACTCGTGTGCATTTTCTGTTCAGTGTGTCTGTCTGAAGGTGTTCAGGTTTTATCAGACAGTTGGAGCAGCCCCTCGCCTCGCACAGCCTCCTCCTCTTCCTCTTCTTCCTCCTCCACCTCTGTTCCCCTGAGCAGCAGTGCTCCTTCATCACAGCCTCCTCCTCCTCCTCACAATTCCAGGTGAGGCCCTGACACCGGCCGCAAAAAGAAATTCATCTAAACCTGTTGTGGAACTTGTATTTAATGTAAATAAATGTAACTGTATGTTTTTATATTTAGTCAGTACCCGTGTCTGTGGACAGTTGGATGCAGTGATTTAAGCCCCTCCCACTCACCGTGCGCGGCCCTGCACGGACCAATGAGCAGTGAGAACTTCATGCAGCCAGCCAGTCATGGTCGAGTGGGCGGTGCCGGCTGGCCCCCAGGCCCCACTCACTCTTTCTGAGGAGGATTGTGATTGGTTAAAGTGAAGTTATTCACACTGGTGTAACTTGTACATCCTCATGCAACTTGCAGTGTAAGTGCTGGTGCACTGACATTTACAAATGTTACTAACATACGTCACTGCTAGCAGGTTCTGATGGCTACTAATGCATAAATACGTGGAAACCACAGGCTATGTTTATATTCTAGTATTTATTAAAATGTTTTTTTAAACTACTGGTGTCTACACAAGGATTCCTGTAGTTGCACACATAACTTAAAACTCTGATTGTTATCTGATCGTTAGTATTATATGAAGATTTTACGGTATTGTTATCCACTGACGGCTATGTAAACATACCATTGTCATGTTCTTGTGGCTGCTAATAACTGGTAATACTCATTTCAACTGGTGACACCTTGATGTAGACTGTGCAAACTGTGTAATTCATTGCAGACTCGCAGACTGTATGATTCCATTAGATTTTTGGGCCAGTCTCAGGACATACCATTGGAGCTTGGGTGTTTGTTGTAAAGTGAATTTCCACATTTAGAAAGCATTGCCATGTATAGATTTTTTTAAATGTGCGTCTTTGTGACTACAATGTGAAGTTAAAACCTTTAGATTCAGCTGGGGCTACAGGTCATAACACTGACTAATCAGATGTTTCATCAGTCCAGGGTCGGAAATGTTTAATCTCCTGGGTTTTGCGAGACATGCTGGTTACAGTTAGTGGCTATCAATGACCAGTTAAGCTGTACTACTTCATTTAAATGTAGCTCAGAATTTTATTTCAAAAGATAATTAATGGACGCATGTACGGAGCAGTCCTAACGCTGATTTGTCAGTGTTATGGCACACCCTGGTGTTGGTGGATAACACATCCATTTATTCATTTTGTCCTGGGTGGAATGAAAAAAATCCAGATGCTGTTTTTATTTAAACATGTATTTATCTGTACAGTCCAGTTGTTTGGAGTAAAGAATGTTACCTGAATGACAGAATTAGTTGCTAAGTTGTTCAGTTTTGTTCGTTGTTTCGGCTGCTGCATGTTGCTTGTTCACTGTCTTTGCTCAATTGATGTTACAGAAAAGAGAATGTACAATGGTTCAAACACAGACACACAATAAACCATTAAAACACACTGAGCAGTTTCACATCTTTGGCTGAGTTGTTTTAGCAAAGATTTGAAGGACAGTTTGTTTGTATTTGATTTTTAACCTGAGACATGCACTGGTGGAGGAAACTGGAATAAATAAGACAAATAAATGTATTTGACATACTAACTAAACACCCTGCGCACAGATACCTTTTGTTTACATCATTTTATTTTGGAAACGTGTAGCCTCTTACTATGGAAGGTCGCCGGAAGGTGGACTTACCGACCCGGATGTAGTATCGCTGGTGCGACGGTGTGCATCCACGAAAACAGTCCGGGTTGTTTCCCGAAAGCGCGGAGAGCCGGCGGTGACTCTCCGGTGGAAGCGGCGTGTAGAGGCACCGGTGAGTCGGTATTAGTCAGTCCACGCTGTTGTTCCGCCTCCGGTCGGTTTGTGGGCGACTCTCCGGGTCTTAGCCGAGGGACCGAGTTAGCCTGCTAGCGTTAGCTGCTGGTCCCAGGTTTGGATTCGACGCAGCAGGTTTTACAGGCTCCTTTGGTCGAAGCTGACATTTGTATGTATTTCATTATGACGTTTAACGAGGTGATATTCGATACTCGGTTAATCGACATTTCTGCGTTATAAATGTCGTTGACGGAGGAGGACAGTGACGGTTACATGCACATCCAGTTTGAGCGGCTTTATTGTCGTTTTCACCCGACATTCAAAACTTGCTTATTTCTTTAAACGTATTAACACGATTATAAGAGTATCGGAATGTATTTTATTTTCCAGTTGGACAGTAAAATATCAGGCCTAACGTCATCAACCATCAGTGCTGGTTACAGTAACTAGTTCACGTGTGTTTGGTCTGGATGGCTCACATCACCATTAACCAGTACCTGCAGCAGGTAACCTCTGACATCACGTGCTCCGCGTGGAAAATCATTTTCTTTAGCAGAGTTTGTGTCTGTAACCCTTCACATGAACGTGACGTCTCCTGCAGGTCTATGAGGCCATCGATAACCACGAGGGTTCCTTCTGTGCTGAGCTTCTCTCCTTCAAACACCCACATGTCGCCAATCCACGACTTCAGGTGAGGCCCCGCCCCCTCTCGTGCACGCGTAGACCAGCTTTGCTACCGTACATCCTCATCGTTTCTGTGTGTGTGTGTGCGTGTTTCAGCTCGCCAGTCCGGAAGACAAGTGTCAGCAGGTTCTGGAGCCTCCATACGATGAGATGGTTGCAGCTCATCTCAGGTGGGATGTTCATGTTGGATAATGCCCTGATGGGTTTGTCGACGCATGAGAATGTGGGAATCTTAAAACTTCTGCAAAGACGTCATTTATCTAAGTGTGTGAACAGAAACCATTCAGGTGTGATCTGTGTGTCACAGGTGTACGTACGCGGTGGCCAATCATGACTTTGTTGAAGCCTACAAGTTCCAGACACTCGTCGTTCAATATCCTTCATTATTAACACACACACACACGCGGTGCTTCACTGTTGTGGCTCAGTTTCCGTCCTTGACCCTTCACGTCATTCCTGAGGGCGTTCCAGTCCCACAAGGAGGAGAACTGGTGAGTGTGGAGAATTAAAGTAGCCGTTGGTCAACTCGCCGGGCAGCGATTATCCGAGGCCAGTGAACGCAGCTTCACTTACAGCTGTTGGCTTGTGGTTTCAGGGCTCTGCCAGTGATGTTTGCTGTCACGCTGGATCTCAGGATATTCGCCAACAATGTAAGGAACGTCAAACACGTCGTCCCAGCGCAAGCATTTGTCTTTTGTATTATTCTAATAACATTTCTGAATGTTTTTTTCCCTGTCAAATTTAAACGTATAATCTAAATTAAAGGGGAAAGTCCCGAATCAAAGCTTTGATAATCAGATGAAGAGTAAAGACTGATCTGCTGTCAGTTTTGCTTTCGTCTGCTGGTGATCGTCTGATGTTCTTTTTGTGGACGTGTGCGTTCAGGCCGAGCAGCAGCTGCAGAAGAAAGGGAAAGGCCAGCCCAGTGAGATGTTGGAGAAAGCGGCGAGCAGCTGATGAGCTGCTTCAGAGTGTGCGCCAGCGACAAGTCAGTCAGACACGTGTGCACACACACGGTGGGAGAAGCAGGGCTGGTGTGTTGTATAACTGTCACAGATTGTGTTTAATGTTTGCAGTCGCGCTGGGATTGAGGACTCCAAGAAGTGGGGGATGATGTTTTTGAGCAACCAGCTCTTTAAAATCTACTTCAAGGTAGGAACTGACTGATCGAGCGTTAAATTAAACTGAGGCGCGCTGGGTATTTGCTGTGAAAGTTAATGTCATGAGAATAAAGTCAGACATGTAGTTCTTGACTCTTGTTTTAGGGAAGAAAATCAGCTTTCAGTAAATATGTGAAGAGCAGCGACACTGTTGATCTGCTTACACGTGATCGTTTAATGAACTAATCCTTCATTTTGTGATGAACCAGATCAATAAGCTGCACCTGTGTAAGCCTCTGATCAGAGCTATTGACAGCTCCAACCTGAAAAATGACTACAGTCCGGCTCAGAAAGTCACCTACAAATATTACGTGGGTCGCAAAGCCATGTTCGACAGCGACTTCAAACTAGGTAACGCCGTGGTACCGCTCCACATATTCTACTGTCTCTGAATGTAGTTCCTTCTGTTTCTAGCTTAACATAAAAGTAATGATTAAGTTTTTGGAAAATCAGTTTCTCAGATTTGTGAACTCACAGATTTTGTGAAAGGCTCAAGCTGAACTTTCGTCAGGAGATACATTTGAAAAAGTAACAGCACCTTCTCATTGTGTCTTTGCAGCGGAGGAGTTTCTGTCTTACGCCTTTCACCACTGTCATCGTTCGAGTCAGAAGAACAAGAGGATGATTCTCATATATCTGCTGCCTGTCAAGATGCTGCTGGTTAGAAAAACAACTCGCAGCGTTTTCAATGTTTGCTGGATAAAAGGAGTTTGTTATCTTGATTATGGCCAGTAACATGAGTTAGAATCAGATTAGATCCTGGTTCTGTTTAAAATTGGTTTAACCTGGTTATAATACATAAAGCTAAAACCGGTTTCAACCAGTTTAAATCCCCATTAGATCGAGTGAAATTTGTTCACCTGAGTTTGTCAAGTTAAAACTAGATGAGATTTCTAACTTTGAGTTCCCAGTTCCCAGTGCTGATGCATTGTGGGAACCCTGGATGATCACAGGTTGTTGCTGGTGTTTCAGGGTCACATGCCGACTCACCACCTCCTGAGGAAGTACGACCTCATGCAGTTTGCTGACGTCACCAAAGCTGTGAGGTAAGCAGGAAGTTGGAGGCGTGCCGATACGCTGTGGTGTCGTGCTGCCAGGTGAACTCACGGTGAACTGTCTGTGTTTGTCAGCGAGGGCAACCTGCTGCTGCTCAACGAAGCCCTGTCCAAGCATGAGACCTTCTTCATCCGCTGTGGGATCTTCCTCATCCTGGAGAAGCTCAAGATCATCACTTACAGGAACCTTTTCAAGAAAGTGTGAGTTCAGGGCAGAGCGCGGCGCCGCCGTGGATCCCACCGACGCTACGGCCCGAGATGGAACACAGCAGCCGTTTAAATGGTTTATCAGCTCGAGCTCAAATTTCCCTTTAAACGTGTGGCCGACCTCACTTTGCATTTTGTGGGCGTTCCCCTGAAGAGCAGCACGGCAATATCCAGGCAGCAGCGTCTCTAAAGCTTTACTTTACAGAGGTCATCAGCTTAACTGATGCACCTGAGCGGTCAGCTGGTATTTACTGGACTAGTTTTTTAAAGCGAGTGAATCGGCAGCTTGGCCTAACTCTAGTCGGTTACAGTCATTTCAGTTTACCTGTTATGTCTGTGTATGTGTTATTCCTTTGTGTTTTGATCCCTGGTAAATTAAGAATTTAGTCTTTAAGTCAGAAGTAACATGTTGTGATAAAGATTTCGGTTTGAGCACTATTCCAACGTTGTTCTGACCCTGCGAGTTTCGCGAATCGGTTATTGACGCCGGCTGATTTTATCTGCAGGTATCTGTTGTTGCGGACTCACCAACTGCCTCTGGACGCTTTCCTGGTGGCTTTGAGGATGATGCGCGTGGAGGACGTTGACATCGACGAGGTGCAGTGTATCCTTGCCAACCTCATCTACATGGTGAGGACGCACAAACTGCACTCGCACGACACAATCTGTGTAAAGTGTGAGGAACAAACACTCAGCTCGTCTTCCCTCTGTCTGTCTCCGTTCAGGGTCACATCAAAGGTTACATCTCCCATCAGCACCAAAAGCTCGTGGTCAGTAAACAGAATCCGTTCCCTCCTCTGTCCTCAATCTCCTAGACTTCACCCACAACCCCTCTGTCTGTAATGCTCCACAGGCATCTTAAAAGGATTCCATTCCTGTCATTCTGGTTTTATTTTGTACTGTAAAAGCTGTTAAATAAACATGTGCATTTGTACAGCGAGTCACAGTGATTCATGTATTAACAGAAACCTGGAGCCTTTGGACTGTGCGTTGTGGGTAAGGGAGTTTTGATTTTACAGAGAGCTCAAGTTATTTCTGTGCTGCTGCTCAATCGTGTTTATTGAACGTTTACATTTCACAAACAGAGAAGTTGATTTCCTACAATCATAGAAAATACACAATAAATGCCGAATAAGGATCCATCTTAAAACTGAGCTTTTACTACTACAAAGCTTTTGTAGAAACATTGGTGTTTGAGCCCAACAGTCGGGACTTTTCCGACACCTTTGTGAAAAGTAAGTTGTCATAGAAACAGGCGTTTTCATCAGAATCCTAAAGCTTTGGGGCAGAATATGGTGTATGATGACTTGGTGTAAAGAGATACTGGGGCTTTGTTAGAGTTTATAAGGATAAAATCTTTAGGGAGGAGCTTTAAAACCTGGCAGTGGTTGGCAGGTTGTTAGCGATACTCAGAAGGTCACCTGACCTTCGGCCGACTCCAGCTTCGGTTTAATCCAACTCAGGTATCGGGACAGTTTGGTGAACACCAGACCGCCTTCGTTATCACATTCAGAAGACGATGAGATCATCAGCCCGGTCAGAAACGCCGTCCCCTGCTCCACTGTGGCCACGGGTGCTCCTGATAACAGACCACATCCTCTGCCAATATCTTCTGACGCGTCTTGAACGCTGCGATTTAGCTTTTCTGCTTCATTTGGCATCCCGCGGACTCCAAACTGGGTTTGACTTTGATTGCCATTCTCTAGATCTCTATCCAGCATTCTCTGGATTCCATGACGAGTCCCCAAATGTTGCCTCAGTGACCTTGGGGTTCCATTTTGATTCCTAGAGGGACCATGTGGTCTCTGAGCTCTATGGTGGCCCATCCTGTGCAGCTCATTTCTGTTCCTTGAAGGTGCGGTTTCACTCTCTTGGGCACCGCTTTGGTTCCCTGTGGCTCCATTTTCCCTCCTCATGCAGAACATTTTATTGCTCAGTGGATGCGAGATGTTCAACTGGCTGCGACACTCATCCAGACTCATGTAGACCAGGTCCTGGTTTTCTGTAGCTCCGGTTTGCTTAAAGACCCCCGTTCTCCCAGAATGCATCAGAATGTTTTCACTGAAATCCTTGGTGGGCAGGCAGAGCTGGATTAGGTTGGGGCCAAAGGGTAGGGGGCTGGTCAACTCGAGGAGGGCCAGGTCGTTGTCATGGTGATGTGTACGGAAGCGCTCGTGAATGTCCAGATCCCGGACTGGTGTGAGGGTTTTGGGGTTGCCTAGGAAACGAGAGATCCTAAAAATTCAACTTAATATTTCACGCTTAGATTAAAGCAAAAATACTTCAGCCATCAGGTGCAGTTTTGATTTGTATAGTTTCATACCGGCGACCACGAAGAGGTTGGAGGGCTTGAGATCAGATCCTGAGTCCGGGAAGACGCAGTGAGCGGTGGTCAGGACAGAGCGTTGACCCAGCACCACTCCACCACACAGCTCCACCCCACTGCTGTTCACCAGGGACACCTGGACACAGAAAGCAAACTCACAGATTATTGGTCTTAGTCATCTTTGTCCTGAGGAGCAGCCGTGTAGTGGTTCTTCCATACAGTCTGATCTCTGATTGGCTGAGAGGATCTCACCTGCCAGGGACAGTTTCCATGGTGACACATTGACACAGAGGTGTTGAACTTGTCAGGAAGTCTTCCACATGGAAACTCCACTGTGGACAGAAAGACGGGGTCATTGGACTGGTCTCTACTGGTTTGGTGAATGTGTCTTTGTGAAACGCAGACCTTCAGGCAGGCAGCTCCGTCTGTCGCTCTGTAGTTTGAATCCCGGCATGCAGGAGCAAGTGAACGAGCGGTAAGACGCTGTGCACAGCTGCTGACAAGCTGCTGGACCTTCAGTTGGACACTCTGCAATTTCTACATCGCACGAACATGTTACATATTAGCGTGTGAAATTCTGATTGGATTCTCTAAACTGGAAATGAGCACAGCACGACTCCGACGTGCTCGAACCTGGTGCGATCATTTGTGGTGGTGACTGAATCCGCTCTCTCAGCTCTTCCACTGCTCCCAGTTCGCAGTTGGGGCCATGGTGCGGAGCAACGCAGGTGCACGTAAACCCCCCCAGCATGTCGGTGCAGTTCCCATCATGGAGGCAGGGGTTGGGCTCACACTGGTCCCCATCTGTCCCAGCTAAAAATGCATAACTTTGAGAATATCGTGGTTGTAGGTATTTTTGTTGATACTGTATTACAGGAGACCAAGTCCAAAGAAAGCTCACCGAGGTAAACAGTCCAGAAAGCGATCTGCAGACGACAAATATGCATAAAACCAAGTTTAAAAAGCAGAACCTAATGTCACCGAACCATTAGGAAGAATCATGACGTAATGTCGGCGGGTGTCTGACCGTCTTCTTGGTGTCCTCGAAGTATTCCCGAGCCTCCTCGAAGTTGCACCGCTCCTCGTAACACTCCCTCTCCAGGTTTCCCTGTAGGATCTCCTCCAGCAGGAACATGTTGGCCCGTTTGGACCTCAGGAACACATCGTGAGCCTGATGAAACACTGAAAACGACACCGTCGCTGTGTTTCAGCACCGCATTTATTTATCCTGCGCGTCACTTGCCTACGGCCCATTTCCAAAGAGTCAAGCCCCAGTAACCGTCCCGGTTATGATTCATAAATGATCACGACAAACTAAAATATGACTCTGCACCACCAGGTCATATGTGATAAAGCAGCAAATTACCATATTGGATATATACAGTATAGCTTGATGGTGTGAAAAATTCAGCCCTAATAATAATAATAATTTTTTATCTTATTTCGCTGTGTTTTCACTGTAACCATGACTTGGACACATCCAACTAAATCCTAACGGAGCCGAGGTTCTGTGCTTGGTAATCCATTCATCTCTCATTCATCTATGTTCGTCCTAACTTGGTTCCAGTATTAATTATTCCGTACCACATTGCAGTCAAGGTGTTCTTCTTATAACTGGGGTGTCAACAGGACAAACTGAGTGCGAAGCTACAGTCAACGTCTACGCTGTTATTGATACAGACGTTTGGCACAAATACAGTCGCATGTCGCGTATGAATGTCTACATACGGTCTACACGGTTTAACTGACTCCCAACACTTTCGAAGGTAGTTAGTTTTTTTTTTCAGACAAATGTGCTGCCGCCACAAAGACCATAACCTTTTAAACTATAACCACAAACACTTGGAAGGCTCACAGAGCAAAGGTCGGAGGACTTACCTTCTCCGCGACTGCTAACCTGAAGGAAACAGGCCAAGAGGCAAAGATAGAGGACGGACGCCCGAGGACGAGCCGACATGATGCTCACCGCCATGACACTGACTTTACTGCAAACACACGGACACCGTCAGTCATTACTCAGGTCACAGTAGGACATTTCTTTACATCTCAACTCGTCATTTTCTTTCCCGCAGTGTTTCAGCGATGAGAAGCTCATAAAAAAGTATCAAGTGTGTGTTTGAATATCCGCTCAGCAGAAATCCCCACAGAAATGTTACGAAAAGTAGAAATTGAAAGTCAGTTGACAGGCTTACACACATTGAAAGAATTCTTATGTTTTAAACTCCTTGAGTCCTCGCACAAGAGGTTGATCATGAGCTAAGCTGCTCACATCTGTATCTATAAAGAGTTAAAAGAAGCAAACCTGTGTTTGGCAAACGGTCTGTTCCTGCCGTGGACTCTGGCCTGTGCTCCCTGTCCTCAAACAAACAAGCTCTGACGTCCAGCTTCATCGGCGTCGCTCGTTCCACACAAACAAGAAGGAATTTCACAACTAGGAGTGATACTTGTTATAAAACTTATTTCAGTTCTTCTGTAGTTTAACAGCTGATTTTTCCCACGTTTGACTGCCTCTCTTGTCTCTGTCGTTGGATGGGAATGTTCTTTCACAAAGTAAAAAGTATAAAAAGTTAAAATTCCCAAGCTCTAAAAAAATCCTCTTACAAAAGGTGAAGGTAGTTTTCCAGGAGATTTGTGCTGTGAAGCAGCTTTAAGTAAAACGTTTCCATAAGTGTGGATCATGGCTACGACTGTAAAGATTATTTTCTAAAATCGTGGAAATCGCATGGAGCATAAAAACAAAAAGCAACAACGTGCATATTTCAGTCAATCACAAAAAACGTCACGCTTGAAACTGCTGCAGCATTTCTTTATTTGTTAATATTTAGCTCAAAACCTTTTTCTGCCACTAAATGATGAAAACACATGAAATCAGACATTGTTTGCTTTTTATTTCCGCTTCACCTCACTGCAGATACTGGAAGAAAACAGTCAAGCCGTTTGGTATTAGGAATCATAAATGCTGGCAAATCGTCTTCGTCTTGAGTATATTATTGCTGATTACATGTTGAGCAGACTTGAGATTTTTGAAGGCACAGTCTGGTGAGCGCGGCGTTACAGATACAGCCTTTCGATGGGGCCGCGATGCCTCTTCGTTCGCTTGCCGCTCTTTTTGGGCATTAGCTGCTCGATGCCGCTGCGGATCCAGTTGATGTACTTTGACACCTGGGTGTAGACGCCATATTTGCCTCTGCGTGCGCAGCCTTCGCCCCAGCTCACAACACCAGTGATAAAGTAGGTGTCACGGTAGCGTGTGACGTGGGGCCCACCGCTGTCGCCCTGGCAGGCGTCTTTTGGTGTCGAGTGGTAGCCGGCGCAGAACATGCGAGTTGAGATGCGCAGCTGGGTGGATTCGATGCAGTTGACTCGTTCTACGTAGGGCATGGCGAGGCGCTGCAGTATGGTGGATGTCTGCCGACCTTCTCCAAGACGTCCAAACCCGCTGACGATGCCTTCCGGCTGCCGCATCAAGACCTGCAAGAGGAGATGAGATATTCATGGATTTGTTTTAGCCGTAGACCGAGCCAGGCAGTTTCCGCTGGTCTCTGATTCCTCTCCATCTTTATGCTGCGCTAAGCTAACAAGCTACAGCTACATGAGAAGGTTGTCGTTCTGAAAACAGCTGAGTTTTATTTGATTTGAGCAGGATGCGACGGGTTTTAAGGTTCACCTTTTCAGCAAACTCTTGCTCAGGTATGCAGGCCGGCAGCATGTACTTGCTGAACTTGATGGGCTTGGATAACTTGATGAGTGCGATGTCGTTGAGGTAGGTGTCCGGTTTGTATTTATTGTGGGTGATGATGGTTTCCACGGTGTGTGTCGCTTCGTTACCATGTTCCACCAGAGTGTCAAATTCCCCTGCATGCACACAGACAGCAAATATTTTATCCACATATAACTCAAATTCACCATAGCTCCTATATCGCCACATTTCAACCAGACGTGTTCCTATTTCTTCCATGGAAAAAGATCATATTAATTATGTCGTAATCACTCATAAACTGCTACATATGCTGTACGGCATGACTCTAAAGCCAAATGTAAATGACCCATAATCATAATAAATTATTAAACTATTAGTATTCATTATCTTTTTTAATTACATTTTGCAAAATCACAAAAACACATTTTTTAAATCTCAATTGCAAAACTGTAATAATCACAATTACTTAAAAATTTCCTAAATAAAAAAAAAATATATTGATATATGATGTATTGTGCATTGATTGTAATGTAATAGTTTGTCTTAAAACATACTCTGGTGTTGCATTTATACTTTAGATTATTAGTGACACTTGAAAAAGTCATTTTCGTCAGAGAATTTCAAGGCGAAAAAGTCATATTTCTTTGAAAGAACTCTAATCCTTTCCCATAAGACTCGAGCGTCAGCACGTGAGCTTGCGATTGGTTAGTCAGACAAACCCAGTTTGACGTAGATGTAGCGGGACTGGTTCATGCAGTGCGCAGCAGTAAGGATGATGTATTCGTTGAGGATGGTTCCACCACAGAACCCTTGGTGGTCCTCATTCAGGAGCAGAGCCTGCGAAGACAAAAAGCCTGTCATGGAACCCTGTACGGATGGAGACCTAAATGTCTCTAACTTAGTTAGTACTGTGTCCACAGAGACACAGTAGTGGACATCTGATTATTATTGGCTCTCCAGCTCAGACAATGATTTCCCGCTATATTTCCAGTTTTTGAAAATTAGGACACTAGTGGACTCCAGGCATCCAAATGGAGAAAATGATGGAACCCACTGTAGGTGTCCACACAGAGCGCTCCTTATTTCTTATACAAGGACTTTGAAACTGTATCCTACCTGCCACGGACATTCTCCTGGTGGACAGTCCTCTCCGTTGACAATGCGAGTCATACTTGCCCTTCGGGAGTTGAACTTTGCCTCCAAACTTTCCAGGGTTTGAAACGTTTGGTTTTGGGCACCGTGGACTCGGTGGAGTTGGGGTCGTTGTTCGTCGAGTGCAACTCAGTAGCGTTAGCAACTGTTGTGTTCTGCCGCTCGTACCTGAACACAGTCCGGACGTCTTTGGTGATGATTGCGCCACATTTGAAGGTCTCTGTAAGAGTGCGTATAAAGTTTGGACGTCAGGGTTTGTACACGGGGTTCGTCCTGTTGTCCGAGACAGCAAAGAACAGTGTACAGTAGATCTGAGGCTCTCTTACGGTTAGACTGGCAGGATTTGTCATCCGATGCCAGGAAATATCCATCGGCACAGGAGCACTTCACATTTTCATTGAAAACACTGCAGAAATGCTCACAGCCGCCATTTTTGTTCTCACAGAGCTCAGGAATAACTGCAAAGGACGACAGAGTCGGGACAGGTGAGGGCTTTGAACAAACGGCATTTAACAGGAAGAAAACCTGCCTCAGCGTCGCATTAAACTAAAGTCAGGCATTCTTCAGCACAACCGAGGACGTACCGATTTCACAGTTGAATCCCTGGTACCCAGTCCGGCAGTAGCAGGAGTAGCTGCCGATTCCGTCTTTGCAAACTCCTCCATTAGCACAGGGGAAGGACTCGCATGCGTCGCCATCTGTTGAAAAAGGATTTTCATCGCATGCAAACTGTAAAGGCCGACGCCAATAGCAGAAAGAATATCTCATGTTATTTTAGTTGCTTTTTAAAGGTGCATTTATTCAGCTGCTTATTTTGTCCCTTAGTATCCAAATGAGTTCTGAATTAGCTCATGTAGAACACAAGAAGTGCCTCACCCACATACACGGCCCAGAAGTCCCTCTGAAAACAAGAAAAAAAAGACAAAGGGTTTCAGCAGATAACGGTCACATTCAGACGCTTTGGTCTCAGCTGAAGTGAAGGAACAGAAGCTCTGAGGTTCTATGGGACAAACGGATCAAAGTGCTAACAAAGAGTTTCTGGGACACTGGTAATTGATCTGGTCTGAGTGAAGGTTCATACGGTTTTCTGCTCGTCTTCGAAGATCTCCCGCGCCTCCTCAAGGCTGCAGCGCTCCTCCCTACACTCCCTCTCCATGTTGCCTTTCTTAAACTCCTCCATGAAGCTGTTGGCTCGTTTCCGCCGCATCAGGACCTGACTGGCCGCCTTGTCGTCCAGGAAGACTGTTGGAAAGCAAAGATCGTGGAATGGTGGAAGTTAATCTGTGCGCGCCCTAACTCCTCCAAAAATGACATTGTCATACTTGGTTTAGCCGTAGTCGTGAGGAGTCAAACCGAATATGACAAAAATGAGCTGGACCCATCCTCTCAAATGTAGGATTTGATGTGTTTTGGGACACTTAGTATATTTATGCTGAAGCAGTGAAAATATGGTGCACTGGCCTTTAGAAACTTTTTTACTTTTTTGCAATTCTAATAGACAAAACAATTATTTAATAGCTCAATAATGACGGAATGCTGGTTGCAACACCCATTTTGTGGAACGAAAGCAAAGAAACAAGCAATGAGAGTCCAGCAGGTTGTTTGTCTAAGCTGCTAAAGCCCAATAATCATAAATCAGTCCTCACATCTTGTGTCTGCCTCAGCACTACTGCTGTCATGGCGACCAGGATGGGGTCAAGTGTCACCTGCCTGCCACCAATCAACAACCCCGCTCCCAAAAAACACATTCCAACATGGCGCCGTGTGCTTTTCTCCCCGCTTTAACTCCACATCTTTGTTACTCGTCACGTCTAAAAGTTTAACCTGGATTTTTGCCAACGTACCGTGAGCGGCGCCCAGCTGGAGAAGCAGGAGGCCGAGGGACAATCGGTGAGACCACATCGCGTCCCCGGATGTGGCGGCGGTGGTGGTTTGCGTCTGGAAAAAGCTCAGTGTGCTGAGTGGAAGTAATGGAGTCTGAAAGTGGAGAGAGGCAGAGAGAGAGAGACAGGAGGGGGTGGTAGAGGGGGCGATGACCTGAGTGGAGCCCGAGCGGGGGAGTGTCAGCATGTTCAGGGTCTGTTCCTGCCTCGCTGATAACACTCCAGGACTGACATGTCTGATTTCAACAGAGGAACAAGTGGAAGCAGAAATGACAAAGATGTGAGTGTGTGCAGGGTCAGAGGTGGTCTGCACTGACCGCCCAGCCGGTCTGAGAGTCAGTGTGCTGCTCGAGGATCGAACCGGCAGCCCTCAAGTAAAAGCCACAGAAGTGATTCTTAGTCTTTTAGTTTTAAACTCTTGGAGAGACCACGTGAATAAATAGAACCCATTGGTGGGAGGGAACTGCTTGAACCTTTGTGGCTTTTCCATCCATCAGTCTTGTAGGAACAACTTTCTAACTCGCACCAACGACTCGCGTAAACAAAGATTTTTTCTTTTATCTCGTACGAACAAGTGAGTGTTTGCACCAAAATCATTTAGGAAAAAGTCGTGGCAGCAGATTATTTATCTTGCAGCACTAAGTTGTTTGTGCCAGTTTATCTGTGTCTGTGGGAACAAGAGGTTTGTTATTTCGTTTGAAGAACCTGGGCGGTACTTGTCTTTATGTTGAGCGTGAGCGGACCTGCCTCCTTTACGTACGTACGGTCACTTTACAGTCGACTTGCCCACTAGATGAAAATAAAAGACACTTCAGGAGCTTCCTGGATCACAAACCTGTGTTGCTCCTGTTACTTGCTGGTACGAGGGAGGCGAAGGAATCTGTTTCCTGTCTCCTGGTCTGTGTCTTCTGACAAGCTCTGGCAACCCTTCGATTTTATCTTTTGACGGGGGGACGGGCTGAGTTACAGTAAATGGTTTTTAAACTCTGAGTCATCTGTGGGTCCGAGGGTCAAACCGGCCACAGGGATCAATATTTACTCTCAGACTCGGACACTGAACGCAGTTTGTTGTTCTCCTGCAACGTGCTACTTTACCTTGCACTAACGTGAAACCTGGGTTCAGTCCTCCCCAGTCAGTTCCAACGGCAACGTCAACTGTGTTTAATTTGGTTGTCATATAACCTATTATGACATGTTTCATATTGCGATCACTAATTGTTTGTTGGCTTTGCTCAGACTGCTCAGATTTTCTAAACAGCCAATCAGAGCGTCTGACTACTGGCAGTGGCGCTGGACACACTGCACAAACTAGGCCGGCGGACGCCGCCGTCAACGCCCGGAGGCATTTGTTTGTCAAATCTTTGCGTGTCAGTTTCTACGATGTTGGAGATTCTTGTACCTGTCTGTCCTCGGATATATGTGGAAGACAAACTGGATGGACAAACAGAGACACGTCATGAGTTTAATTATTGTAACATAATAATTAAGAATCTGGAAATAAAGTGAAGTACATATTGTAATAAGGATTTTGTTTAAATGTCATTAGGACAGTTTAAGTATGAATGACTGAACAGAAACTGGGAGTTTTGTGCAACTACAATCAGATTTCTTTTCACATTTAGTGTAACAAGTGTGGAAATACAAACGAGCTCCTTCTTTTTAATGACATTTCTTCTTCCGCCCCTAACAGTGGACGTCTGATATTGAAATAACAGACAGAACAGACAGAACTCTGCAGGTGGGGGAGGAAAATTAAAGCTCTTTAACATCACGGTTTAATTAAACTGACAAAAGGAAGTGTAACTTAAAAACTTTGGCTCCACAAGTTTCTGTCGATCTCCGTTCACAAACGTCATCTTGTCTCTCACGGGACGTCAGTCGTCGTCTGTACCTGCTTCTCATTGGCCTGGGCCTGATGCGATCTGCCTTTTATGGTTTCCCTTACCCAGTCCACGAAGTTGGCCATGCTGGTGTACACCCTGTAATACCCAGGGTGTGGACAACCCTGCCCCCAGCCAACCACACCTGTGAGGAAGTGGGTGGAGCCATAGAGTGTAACCAGCGGGCTGCCATCATCTCCACGGCAACTCTCTTGGCGACCCTCCAGGTAGCCGGCACACAGCATGTTGTCAGTAAAGTTGAACTGGGCTCTCTGGGAGCACTGGGACTTCTGGATGATGGGGACGGACATCCTTCGGAGAACGGGGGAGACCGGGCCGCTGGGCGGAGCGCCAGGCGTGTCAAGGTTGCCCCCGCTGGTACTCTTGCCCCAACCGGACAGGGTGTGGTAGTGGACCAGCAGGAGCTCCCGCTGGGCAAAGTCTGCGGTGGGCAGGCAGACGGGGATGACGTGGCGGTTCAAGGAGACGGTTTGGTTCAACTGCAGCAGGGCAACGTCACTGTCCCCTGTCGCCGCTGTGTAACGTTCATGGACAATCACCGTGGAAACAGGCATGTTCTGCTCTGTGCCCTCTTTCATGTCCAGGTTATACTCCCCTGATTGAAAAGGAAACATGAGACCAGCAGGTTGTAAGAATAATACAGAACATTTACAAAAATACAGATTTACCAAACCCCACAAAGCCGCATTATGTCGTTCCTGCTGACAGAACTGTCACAAAAACCAACCTGCCACCACAGTGAGGTTGTTGCTGACGTTGGCCGAGACGCAGTGCGCAGCAGTGATGACCCACTGTGGATGGATCAGGACCCCCCCACAGTGACTTCTCCCGTTCAGCTGAACCAGAACCTGATGAAAACAGAACAGTATCTTAGACTGACGGGAGCCTCCTTTGTTCTTTTCTTACTTTTAGGACACACAAGCCAACGAACGATCAGCCCGATCGCGCAGTAATGAAATGCAGCGTCGGTCTAACCCAACGTTCCCCTCATTTGTCTTCATGCACTTTTGTAACGAAGAAATCATGTTTCCTATTTTCTGACCTGCCAGGGACACTCTCCTTTGGGACAGTGGTTTCCTCCCATCAGTCCGATCAGGTCCAAGACGTCCGTGATTGTTTCTTTCTCCTTTGGAGCCACACGGCCACAAGGAAACTCCACTGGAACACAGATTTGAAAACGAGGTCAGTAGCTGCTGTTTGGTTCTGTACTGACCAGCGGGGACGAGTCTTACTGGATGAAATCACTTTACAGATATAACGTCTTTACAATTAGTCACTGGCCAGAACGTTGATAAGGAACCACTGTAAAGGGAACGGAATCTTTAAAGTACAGTACATGTATAAATTGCGTTTATATTCAGTTTCCACGTGTTGAAAAACCTTCTGAATTTGCTTGTCGTGTACAATATTTCTGTCCAATCAGCAGTGAGCTCTGTGTGTCTTATACCCTGGGGGACGCACTGTCGTCCGTCCTCTCCCAGTTTGTATCCGTCAGCGCAGTAACATCGGTGTTTGTCTCCCGAGTTGTCACAGAAATGCTGACATTGTCCGTTCTGATAAAGACATTTGAGCGAGTCCTCAAACCCTGAGGAAAAAAGGCTGAAGTTACTGAAACACGTGCACAGAAAATGTGGGACTGGGCTGCGTTCACCCAGTTTTAATATAAACTACCAAATATATATATATATATGCACATATATTTTTGTCTACCTGTGTCACAGTACTGCCCTTCAAATCCCTCCAGACACTGACATTCGTAGCTCGTCCCCATATAGACGCACGTCCCATTATTGAGACATGGGTTGACCAAACAGGGCTCACGATCTGACAGGAAACACAGGACAGGAGACACGATCAGAACCGGCCCATATTGTTCGCTGTGGTTTTGCTGGTTTTGTTCGTGTAAAGACTGTACCTGCTCACCGCCCTGTGCTAGTTAACTACCGGTGTCATGGAAACGCTCTGCAGGCTTGTAATGAAGCCGTGTGAGTGTGTGTTTGTGATCCTCCTCCGTGGGTCGTCACTAACGAGGCGGAGGCTGCGCTCTGGCCTTGAAGATAAATCTTTCGAGAACAGAGGCACCGAGATAAAGCTGCATTTCTGACCCTGATCACACGGTGTCACAGCTGAAAAGCCGATTACTGGCTGCGCACGGTGAGCGAAGGTGGAGCACACGCATTGGTGGTTGAAAAAGCAAGTAGTGATGATCATCGCTAGTGAAATAGACAGTGTGATCGTTAACACCTGATAAGACAAAGCGGGAATCGAGTTGACCTGAATGCAGGGCGAACTGTGAGACCTGTGGGAGGGATGGATTGTGCACCAGGACCCAGCAGAACCAGGCACAGAGCTGAGCTCAGACAAAAGACACAAACTGAGCCCAATGAGTCAAAACCAAACGGCCAAAAAGGGATTTGACAAAGCAAAGCACACACAGTTCGAACAACCGCGAGCTGCTCTCAGCTCTGTTTCCATTCCAGTGGGTTTCCAGCACGGGCCTGTTCAGCGGCTTCCTCATTCGAATCAGCGGAGATGATAAAAAGTGGCCAAGCTGTGAGAGAGGAACTTACGTTTGTAGGTCATCCAGAACCGCCTCTGAGGACACAGACACAAAGGATTGTTTCAACAGAGACTTCCAAAACCCTCCAGTCAAACCTCTTTTCACATCAACATCACAGAATCTCGTTCAAAGGCCCAAATCAAAGAGCTTGTTTGTGCCACGAACGACATTAACCAAAACTGTCACACTGTCTTATCTCAGTTCTTCTAAGTGAGGAGAAAGCGTCAGTTAAAAACCGTGGTGTCGTCGTCCTCGAAGCTCTCTCGAGCCTCCTCGTAGCTGCAGATCTCCTCGTTGCACTCCCTCTCCACGTTTCCTTGTTTGAGCTCCTCCAAGAAACCGCTGTTCGCGCGGCGCCACCTCTGCAGCACGGCGTTGGCCTGCCGCTTCTCCACAAACACTGCAGGACACAAAGTGCACGAGGATTCATCCTGTGCACACGCCCACGTGTGCCTAACTGGGATTTCACTGACGGCACCGCAGGCAATGGACAAGGAAATGTAAAAACGCTTTTAATTCATATAGAAAACTACCATACAACCATTTTGAAATTTCTTATATGATAAAACGTTCTGGGAGTGGTTTGGAGATACAGGACCAGTAAAAAAGGTTTAACTATATTTATTGTAAAAATCTCAGTTACGTTCTAATTAAAAATAAAAGTAGGTTCCTCCTTAAATATATAACTTCAAATGTTTGATCCACACAGTTTGTCTGCATCTTGCAGTATTTTAATATGTTGCAGTCACACAATAGACACGTCCATATTTGGACATAGGTACGTTTGTTTTCTCCTCCAGCGTAATATTCAGTTAGACAGACAGACTATAAAATACCGCAGAGACTCTCTCTGCTCTGCCTTTTGTATTTAAGTTCACGTCAACATTAGCTTTGAAGTTCTCCGAAACAAAACCGTTAAGTATTTCATTTCTCCACGCAGTAAAATGTCCCAGATAACTTGGATTAAGACAAGCAGACCTGCAGCGGCAGTGACGTCCAAAAGCAGCATCAGGACGGGGCAGCAGCTCCTCAGCAGCATGTCGACCAGTGTTTGTTGTCCCAGCAGAACAAGGTCCAGCAGAGTTTTGAGGAGAAGTCTACGCCCACTGATCCCCTGACCCCTTAGAGTCCGTTTTTTCCGTTTTCTGTCGGATCAGTGAACTAACTCACTGCACTCGTCCGCCGTCCACTGACTAACACCCTGAGACGTGTGTCCTTTTCTGACAGGCTGCAGTTTAGTGTAGGACCTTTTAAACACACCAAATGAACAACACCAACAGATATTTATCACATTTATTGACATTCATCTCACATTTTCTCTGCACGTCCAAACGTCGGTACAGTTCAGTAACCTAAAATCAACCGTACAGGCCCGGCTGGATTCTGAAGCAGCCTCTTTGTGTCCACATTATGTGGTTATGGCAAACTGGTGCTGCCAAACCACAACAGCCGTCCTCCATTTTAAAGCCTGTTTCTGATCTTTAATCAGGATTTAACACACTTTTAGATTTTATTGAGTGTTTTGGTCATTTTGCTTAAAATAAATCAACGATAAAATGGTCAAAGGTCACGTTTAGCTTAGTGTTTGTTCCGTGGGGCCGTAACATAACAAGGGCCCCCGGAGATTAATGTGGCGACTGGTCCGAGGCCTCAGGTTGTCAGATTGTGGAGAGACGTGTCCGTGTGGTTTTGTGGCTGATGTGGCGTCGCTGTTCGGTTGTGGATCCACTCCAAGTAATTGGACACCCGGGTGTAGATGCCGTAGTTGCCCGGTCGGGCGCAGCCCTTCCCCCAGCTGACGATCCCCAGCAGGAACGCCGTCTTCTTGTACTGCGTGACCAGCGGCCCGCCGCTGTCACCTTTACAGGAGTCCTGCAAGCCCTCGATGTATCCGGCACAAAACATGTTTTCCGTCAGCACCACGCCGCTCTCCTGCACACACTGCTGTGTCCGGATTCGTGGCACCTTCAGGCGCCGCAGAATATGCGAGGTGGGTCCATTCTCGCCCCTCCGGCCCCAGCCGCTCACCGTGTGCAAGCTGACGGCCCACAGCTCGCGCTCAGCCAGCGGGCGTGTTGGCAGGCAGACCGGAATGGCGTATTTGGTGTAGGTGATGGGCGATGCCAGGCGAAGGAGGGCGATGTCGTTGTCAGCATTGCGTGTCGTATAATTCTCATGCATAATGATTTCAGTGACCTGGATCAGCTGCTCTGTGCCCTCATTCATCTCCGTGTTGTGTTCACCTGACGGACAATAGTTCAATGGTAGGTGTAAGACAGAAGTTGCCTTGTTTGTTTGCAACAACTTTACTGTTATTCTGCTTCATTTCCAGGGATTCGTACCTGCAACGACCTTCAGGAACCGAGCGTCGGTGTCCTCCATGCAGTGAGACGCGGTGAGGATCCAGGTAGGTTTATAAATCACTCCTCCACAGAAACCTTTGCCCTTGTACACTAGTAAAACCTTAGAGACAAACCCCATGAATTCTATCTGACCGTTAAACCCTTTTCTTTTAAGTTGAAAAAAAAAGCACAGAACATTAAATACAATATGAATTTATTAGTATTCATGTAGTACTGCATGCAATAAAAATAGGTTTTCTACCTGCTCTATTTAACATTAAACAATTAAACCATAAACCAATGTAATTCACCTGTTCGTTCAATCTGAGCCATGAAAGCTTCTAGCAACTCATCCGTGTGGTTTTCTGGGAAAACTGAATGAATCGTGGCTATGACTGAGCTACTAAAACCACTAACAGACTCTGCAGTAAATGAGTGAACTTGTCCTTTTCATCGTACCTGCCAGGGGCATTCACCTTTGGGGCATTCAGTTCCTCCAACAATGCGAGCTCGAACGTCGAGCTGCTGTTCTTTATTTCCACCCTGCTGGACGGGGACCATACCACACGCTATCAAGTCTGAAACGATGACAAAAGCAGCCGAAAATAAATCCGATTTCGTAGTTTATTTCAGAGAGCATAAGCTGTTCTGTGGCCCAGTGTGGCGTCCCACAGGGAGCAATACTCAGTCCACTTTTAATACAGGCATTTTCATGATGTCACTTGTTTGCGGGATTATTTCGATGTTGATAACATACACATGGAAGAAAAAGCATGTTTGTACCTTTTGCTACGCAGCTTTTTCCGTCAGTGCTCAGAAAGTAGCCGTCTGCGCAGGAGCAGTTCAGTTTTTGACCTCCGTCACCTTCATGGCAGAAATGTTCACAGCCTCCATTCTCAAGCAGACACAAGTTGTGTGCGGCCTGTTTTTCTAAAAACAGGTTAGAGTGACATTAAAGCAAAGGCTGAGCCTAAGAAACCAGATTTTATTATTGTCGTGTATTTTTACACTCAAAATAAATATTCCCACTAAAAAGGTGTCAAAGATTATGTGGAAAAAATCCAACAGGACTAGAGTCTAAGAGCTGCACCTCATCGACCGTGTTTTAGATATTTGTCAAAGGTTAAACACGTTTGAAACGTTTCACGTGCTTATGAAAAAACTAAAAATAGGCCCCACACTTTTACAATGTACATTTACTGGGCGGGCGACGCACCTTTTGTGTACGTAAGCACAGAGCAGCATTTAAACGGGCTTCTTTTGCTCACCGAGCTCACAGTTGAGTCCACTGAACTGTGGCAGGCACAAGCAGTTGTAGGAGGATTCCCGGGTGTGGCAGCTGCCGCCGTTCAAGCAGGGGCTGGATTGGCAGCTGTCCGGGACTGCAGGACCACGGGACAGCGATTACTTTCTAATGGCTTGGTTTAAGGGTGCAGCCAGGAAATGAGCTTTAAAGAACATCCTGTGTTGTGTCCCAACATGATATATAACTAATCACCAGTAAGTTTAAACACGCTGCATCACTGCCTGTTTAAACCAGGACATGCAAGTAAGTTCAGTAACAATCACCTTTTACTGCACAAACTATAAGGGTTTAGATGATGGATTGTATTGGTCTTCACTGTTCAGGGAGCAGTTGCATGCAATGAAAGCAGACGACCTTTTTAGTACGTGCACTTACCAAACCCACAGATTTGAGAAACAGTTAGAAAGATCGACCCGGAAGCCTTTGTTTAGCAGCTGACACGAAAACATGACGTTGAAGCAACACTGGAAGTTTTGGCAGCTTACCGTTATACGTTCGCCAGAACTCATCCTACAAACAAACGAAAGGCCAAAGGGTCACTTAAGCCAACGCAGTTTCGTGGTTTTCAGTTAAAAGCAGGAAGCGACATAAACACACGACAATGTTGATTATATTTCTGCTACGACCAAATTGAAATAAAATCCAATGAAATATGGAAAGGTCATGAGTAGCACATATGTATTTGTCGACCAAAGCGGTCGTATTTATGCGTAACTCCAAACACAGGTGAGCACATGGTGCTGCTCTGGATTCAGACCGTGGTCTCGGTGTGTTCAAACACCTCCCGAGCCTCTTCGTAGGAACATTTCTCCTCCAGACACTCCCTTTTCAGATCGCCCATCTGCAGCTCCTCAAACCAGCCTGAGTTGTACCTCCGAGTCCGGACCAGGACTCCATGGGCTTGATCTGGATTCAGAAAGACTAGCAGAGAAAGAAGGAAGAGTTAATTAGATTACTTCACCCACCCATCCATCCTCTCATTAACCCCTTATCCTGTTTGGGGGTCACAGGGGGCTGGATTTGACCCAGGGACCTTCTGTAAGTCACAGATCCATTCTGTACCCGCTTTCAATATTATTTAACTTGTGACTAAATTAGGGTTTTGCTCTTGTTGAGGATGAATCCCACAGACTTTGGTAAGCATGCAGTTTTTTCTTCTACCAAGACGTTTGCATATTTTCTTTAATACGTCTGGATGGATTGTGACGAAATGTGGTTTAGGTCAAAAATTTAATTAGTCCACTGCTTAGATTTATGAGCAAACGGACAAATAGCCGCCCGCCTCGGCTGTACGCTGAGTTTACTGCCACTAACTATTAACGTTACAGCTGTACTGTGAGCATGTGCTCGAGCTCGTGTTACACAATCTGTTTGTAAGGTTACGTCCCAATCGTCTGTCCTCTTCTTTCTAAAAGTTATCACGCCTCTGTGCGTTGACTTTCACTACCGCCTGACTTTTCACCTTCGGTTTCCTCACCTGAAGCCGACCGACTGCCACAGAAGCTTAAGACGCAGGCGAACAAGACGCTCAGCCACATAGTTGATTTCATCAGAGAGCTGGGCGCTTCGGCGCTTCTTTGTGGATCCAGAGGTGCAAAGTCTGATCCACCCCCATCACCGCTAACCCAAAGGCCGATCACATGTTCCCAGTGGGAATAAACCCCCGCTGACACATACAGCGTGCAGAGTGGAGAATTGAAATGACATTAAAAACATCGGGCTGTACAAAATGAGCATATGAACATTTACACATTTGTCTTTATTTTAGTTCCATTTGTTTTACAATAACACACCAAATAAAACGATCAAATCAGGGCCTGTGTGTTGAGCCAACGTTACACCCTGTGACCATGTGCTCGACACAGATACGATCCTCCTTCGTTGATAACGGGATGTAGGATCCTGGTGGAAGCGTTTTTTTCACAGCTCAAGCTAAATGTGAACAATTGTTTTCACCAGGTTTTTGAAATTATGTCAAAGCAAAAATTGTATTTGTACTTTTTTTATTTGTACAATTGCAGCTTTTCTTTGGTTTTATGAAAGTAAAAAAAATTAAATGTTGTCCAACAGGACAGGAAATCTAAAGGCGATGATCAATAAATTATTTGAGAAAATAATGGTCAGATTAGGTAACAGCGTTAGCTTCAGGTCGGTTCTTTAAACCCCTTTCAGCCGGTGGCCATGATATTCTCGATCCAGCCCAGGAAGTTGCTGACTTTGGTGTAGACACCGTACATGTTTTCGTTGGCACAGCCCTTCCCCCAGCTCACCACGCCCGTCAGGAACCAGGTATTCTTATAGCGCGTCACCAGGGGGCCCCCGCTGTCGCCCTCGCAGGAGTCCCGCCCGCCGGACTTCAGCCCGGCGCAGAGCATGTTCTTGGTGATGTTGAGCTTGGTGTGGAGGCGGCACTCCTGCAGGGGAACCCTTGGTAGCTCCAGCCGCTGGAGGACTCTAGCAGGGGGGCCGAACTGAGCCAGGCGGCCCCAACCAGACACGGTGGAGTGGCGGATGGTCGCCACCGTCCTGCTGAAAGTGCTGTTCTGTGCGGGAAGGCAAATGGGCACCGCGTGGCGTCCCAGCTTCACTGGGAAAAGTAGCTTCAGCAGGGCCAGGTCACTGTCAGAGCTGGACTGGTTGTAACCAGGGTGGATCAGAACTTTGGCCACGCCCCGTTTCTGCTCAGTATTCTCGTCCTCCTTCCGGTCGTGCTCACCTACATATGGACACCACATGTACGCTTGATATGCATCATACACAGGGTAAAGCTCTACAGTGCTGTGCATGAATGCAGATGTGCGTGTGCAGCTTAAATCTTAATAAAAGCAACAGGAAGTGTCTGACCGACAGTGACGTTGAAGAGGATCTGATGCTTTTGCCAAACGCAGTGAGCTGCAGTTAAAACCCACTGCTTTGACAGGATGATCGCTCCGCAGCTGTAGTCGTCGTTTTCAGTCAGCAGAGCCTGAACACAGAAGCATTTCAGTCCGTTCTCAGTTACAGGTCTCAGTAACTTGGACAGAAGTGTCCAGTTCACTGATGGACTGGACACTGACTGGGTTCGACAACGCAGCGACATAGCAGTTTATAGGTAGTATGGCCTAATACTTCTAATGACTGGACAGTAGAGGGTTGAATGTTGGGAAACCGAAGCCTGTAAAAGACTTTTTTTATTAGTGTTGTGCCTAAGGACTTACCTGCCACGGACAGTGTCCTTTGGGGCAGACTTTCCCGTTACAACCCTCGGGACAACGTGGACCTTTGGTCTTCCACAGGGAACATCAACTGAACCAGAAGGACAAGCAAAGCATTCAGCATGTTGCTCTTTGAAACAAATCTCCGGTTTTAGCCGTGAGACGTCAGGTGATTTCACCGGGTCATTTCCGACGTGTACACAAGCACAAACCCTGGATTTTTAATTCAAAGAACCTGATGTTTTTAATGTGATTTGTTCTCCTGTTAATCTAAACTACAGTTGTTCCGACACATATAAGTGGCACAATTAGAACCTAACGTTTTCCATTTGTTGCCTGACAGATGGAAGCATGTTCTGACCCACTGTAGAAAGGTCGGGTCAGAAATCCAGATGTTAAGTAAGTGACTTATCTCAAAGGTCAGACCTTCAGTCAGGCAGCTGCTGTTGTCCTGACCCAGACTGTATCCTGGAGCACAGAAACAGACGAAAGAACGATCTGGGAACTCCCTGCAGAAATGCTCACATCCCCCATTTTTGTATCGGCAACCACGAGACGTCGAACGAACTGCAACTGGACACAGTCGAAAACCACCTTTGTTAATGGGGACACCAGGGCTTGTGCTCATAGAAAGGCTGTGGTTGTGCAGGGGGTTCGTACCTTTCTCGCAGTGGGAGCCATGGAAGCCAGGCGGACATTTGCAGACATATGTGTCGAAATGACGAGTACACGTCGCTCCGTTCTTACAGGGAAACGTCCGGCAGTGATCGACCGCTGCAAATATGCCAGAGTTTACCAAGCGTTTCTACACATGGAAATCAGTTTTCAAACCCTAACGGTGATTGTTTGAAGCCCAGTACCAGTGTATTTCCTCCAGAAGGCCTCCTGAAAGTGGAGAGAACACACTAATGACAACAAAGTCAAAGAGCTGTAAACCACACGTGGACCAGCACCGAGACTTGACTGACCAGCTGCTGTGGCAGGGCAAAGATCTCCTTGGCCTCCTCATACGAACATTTCTCCTCCATACACTCTCGCTCCAGATTGCCTTGCCTCAGTTCCTCAAACAGAAAGTTCGCCCGCCGACTGCGACGCAGGAAAACGCTGGCCTCAGGTCTACTCACGAACACTCCTGGTTCATTTCAAAACACACAGCAGCAGCATAAAACCTGATGACACGTGAGGAGCATCTCCATTAAACGTGTTCTATAATCTGAAAAGACAAGTAAGGGGTCCAGGAGGGCTTTCAGTTCGCAGCCGTGATCCATTTCTGTTCAGGAACCAGAGCTCTGAGTTCAGCTGGCTTTTCTTGGACAGAACCTTCGGCTTTAGCTGAAATTAAGCAAAAGTTAAATTTCTCTATTTCACTTTTTAGTTTGGGGTTTTTTGCACACGCCCTGTTGGATCTTATTCCAGCTCAGATCCACCTGGCATCTGGTTCTTGGTGAGCCTGAATTCTAGATTGCAAGTCAACCTATTTTTGGTCAAAACAAGATCAAAAAGCCAGTTAACGGGGAACAAAGGTTGTGGTATAAGATGGATTTAAAGGGATTGTTAGAGGCTGAATAAAAATCTTTTCTTTAATCAGAAGGTCTCGTGACTTCTTTTTCCACAGTTAACATGCTGACCTACGCTCAGCCCGCTCACAGCAAATTGGCGTTTCCCCCTCAGAGAGTGTGGAACAAAGTGAGTGACAGAGAAGCAGCGAAAGACTCAAACGAGTGAAGAAGGTGGTGAAGAAGAGTATAAGAACAAAATGAAAGATGGGACTGACCTCCAGGAAGCCCAGTGCATGCTGGGAAAAGGGCGATGAGGAGCTGTAGGAAGAAGAGTCGCTTCGTTTCTCTGCTGACGGACGCCATGTGTGTTGTGAACTGATCAAAGGTCAGAAACAGTGAAAACCCCCAATGTCTCACAAATACACAGTACAAACACTGGCTGCCCTCACTCCCGCACTCTTCTGAAAGAGTCTTACAAACCATTTCCTGTTTGCAACAGTCGGGGTTGTTTCCCCTTAGAAATGTCACTATTTGTCTCAATTCTTTCCTCGTGGTTTGAAGTGAGCAAGAAGAAATCAGAGTTTGGCCAAAGTTATGCAAAACGCAGACAAACTGTGTGTTCTGAAACGACGAGGGGCCTTTAGTAACGTTCCCCTCGGCACAAATCTTCTCCCACAAAAAAAGTTCAAGACTTTTTGTTGTTTCACAAACATCGTGCTCAACATCTTTTCACAGATTTCAGAGACTAAACGTGTGACTAACTGCAGGAAGTTTGTAACCAGAATTGTCTGATATTCAGTGTGTGTCACCGAGCGGTACGACGGTTAATACGACGTTAATACGACGGTTAATACGTTATCAAGATAAAAAGTAGCTTTGCGATAACGTTTGAAGATAGCGTTATTTTTTTTTATCCAAATTAATGTTTGATTTGCCCAAACTTATATAATTAGCTTATAGCCAATTAACTGTCAACTTATCTAGATACAAATTTTAATCGTTTGAAATCTAAGTGAAAATCATGGAAAGAGAAATAAGCCTGAGGATTTATTCCTCACTCAGATTTTATTATGGCAGCGAAAAGCCTGTTCATCAAACTGAAAATAATAAATCATAACAAAAACACATTTCACAGTTGTTGATTCCTCTCTTTTCTCTACATTCATGCTTTTACATCATACAAACAGTTGAAGGCAAAAAACAAGTGTGACAATCCAAACTAAGAAAAGAAATAATACATTTTAATAATGTGAACTTATATCATTATGTAAATAAAACAACATTATTGTGTCCGTAAAGGAAACAAACAGTTGCTGGAAGTCTTCAGTTATGTCTCATGCTACAGTTCCCGTCCCCTCCTCTGGGGACATCTCCTTCAGGATGTCGGGGACCAACTCCCGAGCGTCTCTCAGTTCGTCCTTCCACTCCTGTGGGATGAAGGCCCCGATGTGGGACCCCCCAGCTCCCAACAGGGCTCCCAGCGCTGCCCCACGGTTACAGTTCTCGCCTGGACATGAACAATATATTAAAAAAAAAAACAGTGGATGCTTTACACGCCAAACTCATTCACCAATTCTAAAAGTCTCAGAAAGCTTCTGCACAAACCTCCACAGTTGGCGTTGGCCAGGATTCCTGCCGTGGGGCGTTCGTGAAACTCACGGGCCAGGTAGAACATGCTGGACAGAGCTCCTGTTGGTCCAAACAGGTGGATCTTCCATCATTGTCAAGGTAACATAATTCTTTACAGTAAAAGTGTAAAGTTGAAATGGTTTAAATCAAAGTGATCCTCAAACCTTTAGTGTAGCAGGCCAGGCCGAGGTGGTTCACAGCGCTCTGATGAACCTTCAGCCTTTCCTCAGAG
Source organism: Channa striata (assembly GCA_033026295.1). NCBI lineage: Eukaryota > Metazoa > Chordata > Actinopteri > Anabantiformes > Channidae > Channa > Channa striata. Next base: position 35,030,884 of record CM065170.1, read on the forward strand.
GAAACAGGAAACCTATAAAACACAAACACTTTAACCTACACAACAAATAGAATGTTCCAGATCATTTTAGACACAGTGCGCCCAGAAATTAAAAACTCTGTAGGGAAATAACCCAGATAACAAAAGCACGTGTATCTCGGTAAGGTAACAGAACAGGTGGTCTGTGACCCTCCGACCTGGCGGCCTTGTGGCTGTAGCTCTGGCAGATCTCCCAGGCGTCCAGCCTCCTAAGAGCATGTTCGGCCTGCTGGCGGACGCTGGCCCCTCCCAGAACGGCGTGCAGCGCCTGGCTGTAGATGGACACGTACTCCGGCACTCTGGGGTGAGGATGGGTGAGCTTCACAAACTCCACTGCTGCTGAAACCTGATGGCACAGGAGATCAGAAGACGGACGAAAAACGGGGAAACTGATAATATTTTGTTTGTATTATAAATAGTTTTTTTTTAAATCTGTATCCGTGCTGATATTCAGTGTGTATTTGTCCAGTCAGACTTGGACCACTCACAGCTTGCTCCTCACTGGCCGAGGCTGACAGTAGGATGAAGGGGAGGACCATGGGAAGGCAGCCGATGGCGTCCAGCTGGTTGTCTGGGAGCGAGGAGCTCAGCTTATGTTTGGAGCGTTTCATTGCAAACGTCAAAAGCTTAAAAACACAGAGAACATGGTAAAACTCACAGAACACAGAGCTTCAAACAACTGGGTAGGATGGGGTTCCAACCTGCTGGGGCGAGGTCGGCCTGGTCTCCTGCCAGTCGGAGAAGAACGAGCGGTGGAAAGACTCGGCGTAGGTGTCGTTGTGGGTCCCAGGTGTGGTCAGGAACCGAACATAGTCCGACAGCACAGCGGCTCGAGCGTCTGGCTTCGAGACGTCGGCAAAACCCCCTCTGACGAGCGTCCGAGCTGCTCTGAGGGAACACAGGATGTTCAGGGTGTTGTCACCAGCTCGAAGACCTGAAGACCACAGAGACAGATCATTAGAGAGCGAAGAGGTAAAAGAACGGCCAAACATTCAGGTTTAATAGACCTTCAATGAGTTAGATAACATCAAAGGCTCAATGTGGTGAGACTGGTTTTATGAAATATCTGCGTTAATTTCAATTGCACCTTGGTGATAGTGGACTGAGCCTTTGGAAGACCTCCACAGCTCCAGTTTATCGTGGAGGATGACAGTACCGACCACATCAGGGCGCCTTGCGCCACATGCCCAGGCTGTCCGCCCACTGCCCGCTGCAATAAAGAACCACACAGAGGAATATTAAAGTTAAAAAACAGAAACCAAGGCACAGTTTGTAAGAGTTTCCAACTTACTTAAGCAAATCTAAAAATTCAGCGAGAGTCGTACCCGTGTTGGAGAGGGTGAGGATGCTGGATGGGTGTCTGTCTCTGGGCGCGCTGAAGCCTGATATCCAACCTCCAAAGTCCCTGCTGATGTCCTGGATGTCGTAGTACCAGTGAACCGGCATGGACATCGAGTCTGCCGCACACATCGCCCACAGCGCCTCACTCACCGACTGCCGCACCTGAGACATGTCACCTGAAGGTGGACCAAACACGTTAACCCCTGGACACAGGTCCCTTTACGTTCAGGCTCGTCCAATGAGGGAGGGGGGTACTACAAACAAGAACTGACTGAAGAGAGACGACGTCCCCAGAGCAGCGGTTTCATTAGTGACAGCAAAGACAAACCTTCAGCCTTTACCATCCAACTCTTTAGGAGCTGTCAGTCACCTGACGAGGATCAAAGTGCATCATTACGTGACTACAGGTACATGTGCAGCTGTACATATGAATTATGGAGGAATGTCCTCACCTTTCATGGAGCCAGCTGAGCAGCAGCGGGTCTCTGCCGATGACTCCGCATCTGGACTTGCATAACTTCATCACTGCACGGTTACAAAACGGGACAGGAAGTGGCTCCAGTTGCACCTGGCGAGCGGAAATGGCCCCTGAAAAGCTCCGCCTGTGTTCACTGGCGTACGGGGCTGAAAAAAATACGATTTCTCACAAAAGTTTAAAAACTGTTGCGTTTGTTCTTGTTGACGTTTTGAAGCCAGCGACGGTGGCCGATAGGGGTCATTTCAAAAAGCGGAGCCCGTTTAGCCCTCAGCAGAGAACCGCGATCAACAAATGTGTTAATGGGTAAAAGAAAAAGTAATAAAGCACGTCAGATATTATTTTATTTTTAATATCTGGGTCTCTGGACAAAATAATCGTAATTATATGTACATCGTAGGTATTTCCATAACAGGTTTAGAATCTTTTCAACTGTGTAATAATAACAGAGAAACTAATCCTGCCCTGAATGTAAGAAAATGTCTCCATCCCGTGCACCTCCATATTCTTCTTATAGTGATTGAACAGTGAACTACAGTTGAAATAATTCACAAACGAAAATAGATTTAAAATCCTGCGAGACCAGAGTCAGGGATTAATCCGTGAGAACACCTACGGCGGCCGCTGTGATCCAAATTGTGGCGAAAACGAAAACTGATCGCTGAAAAATATTTGAAAGTTAAAATGTTGTAAATTGAAGTTAAAATGTTGACTGTTGTCATCGTCAGTTTATAGTTATGTGCAAAGCTCTTAAATAGTGATTGTGTGCTAGTTTGCACTTTTTAGCTGCTTCCATCAACTCACTGCAGCCTCTGCTAGTTCGCTAACAGCTAACTCGCTTGTGTGAATGAACCGAATGAATAAAAGCAGGTGCCGCTGTTTAATCAGCTCGGTTCTGTTCGGCCTGGGTAGTTTAAACTTGTCAGCAGTAACGTCCTGTCCGCTCGTATCGTTTCGTCCTGTTACAGACCGCTTTTGTTTTTAGCCGGCTGAGCTAGTCGGGTGCTAGCAGGTGGAAATGGACGAGGAACCGCTAGATCCGCGAGATGTCGGTGAGCAGAAACGTCGCATGTTGTTGTTGTAATGATGGAGTCCACGGCCCCGAACCGGACTGTGGGAAATGTCCTCGGGTTTGACACTGTGTGAACGAGCTTTCAGGGTTTCTGCAGCTTTGTCGAACCCAGAGGTTCCGTTTGGATGTAGAGAAATGTGCAGAACCCAGTAAGACGCGCTCACACAGGGTTATGACACATGATCTCAGCCTGGTCTTTGTCCTTCTTCAGAACGAGCCAAAGCCTTTTGGGCAGAGGAGGACGTGGACCAGGTTTTCAGTAGGGTTTTTGTCTATCTGGATCACCTGAAGAGAGCCCTGAGGAAGAACACGGCCACAGACAAAGGTTGGACTTTTGATTGAATCCCTTCATGATGTTCCAGAACCGACTGTTTAACCTGTGTGTCCCGTGGTGATGTTGGTTTCTCAGAGTTTGTTCAGGGGGTGAAGCTGCTCGAGTCTCTGGACTTGTCTGATCCAGTTACCAGGCAAGACTCATGTGTGGTGCAGGTGGTTATCGGCTCCGGTAAGTGCCGACGTTGAACAAACTTAACACACATTATTATTAGGATTATTGTCCAGTATCTGTCATCAGACTGGCCCTTTGACACTACATGAAACATAATTCAAAGTCAAGATCTAGGACTGTGCAGTCACCACTGGTAATATATGAGTCAAGTAAATTTGAAAGGAAACGAGACATTACATTTTACGGGAGCATATGAAGTTTCATTGCTGTGTTCACCTGTACAGGTGAGCTGCTGCTGGCTGATTTCTCCCAGCACGGCTCCTCTTCGTCCCACCTCATTCGCTCTAATGGCGTGTCCAGTCCCTGCAGCGAGCTGCTTCCTCCTTTGGCTCCACTACAGCTGCATTATCAGCTCCACTCCTGCTGCAAGGTAACCTCACATAATAGATGCATTTTCCATTATGAATCGTGAAAGCAACTTGCACACGCCAAGATAAAATAAAACTTCCAAACAGGTTTATCCACATTATTGACAGAAATAAATAAGAATCTCTGTAATGCTGCTTTTGCTTTTTGCTGTTTTTCTCTCGAGGCCTGTCTGCCAAGCATCCCTCAGTCAAAGTCTCCATTCTGGGGCCAGAACCCTCTGAAGGTGCCGCTGCTCTGCGGCTTTAAGAGGCTGAGCGCCCTGCCGCTGCTAGCGACCAGAGGAAGCGCGAGCTCGGTCGACGTGATGGCGGGGCCTGTGGAGGAGGACGGAGGCGACGGCTCAGACGTCGTTTACAAAGCACCGTGTGGACAAAGCCTCCGGAATCATGATGATGTGATGTGTTTCCTGTCGGCCACGGAGAGCTACGACATCCTGCAGGTCAGCTGGACCTGGTGGAGAAAGAGTAAAAAGAAGTGCAGCTGAAATTACTTACAAACTGGCGTACAGGACTATTTTATTAAATATGAACCCAGTTTCAAATCTGCTCATTGGACTTGAATCATTTATCGAATCCTTTGGACAGACGGCTCAACAAATAGATATTATACTGTCTTGGTAATGGATGCAGATCAGAAGCACTTATCAGAACCTTAAAAGCACTTAAATAGATGTTTTTAATTTAACATTTGCTTAATTAAAAGTGAAGAAACATTTGGCAAAATGCACTCAAAATAAAAACAACTGTCTGACGATTTCCCAGGGACCGTTTGGTCGCTGCCAAAATGTTTGGAAACATCTTTAATTGTGTGTTATGTTTTATATCTAAAAGCTGAAAGAGCTGTAAGAAAATCCTTTAAAATATGCAGATGAAAATTAAGTAGCATGAAATCACAACCCAACAGGTGAGAATCGGTCTTTGCTTTCTGTGTCCTGCAGGTGGACTTCTTCACCTTTAACCCCTCTGTTCTGTTGGACCCTCCTTCGGTGAAGGTCCCTCGGCTGTCAGAGGTGGACCTGAGTCGGGGGGCAGAGCCCACTCCGGTGCAGCTGTGCCCCGGGGAAGGCGGAGCTCGGCCGCCCGACTTCCGCTACAGGAAGGACCGCTGGCCACACGGCTGCTTCCTGAGCGGCGGCCCAACGCTGTTCAGTGTCTGCTGCGACTGCACTGACGGCTGCACCAGTGCACAGCGCTGCGCCTGCATCGCCATGACCAGAGGAGGGCGCAGCTACACCCACCACAGGCTGGCTGAGCCTGTGCCATCAGGGTAAAGAGAATGTGTATGAGTGTATCAGGAAGCCGTGGTCATAAGCAGACAGCAATAATGTGTTTCTTTCAATCAACACAACTCGGAGGTTTAAAGATACGTTTGTAATTATTGAAATAAAGATCTCTAACTTTAATGTGGGTTATTTGCTTTCAGGCTGTATGAATGTGGTCCTTGGTGTGGTTGTGATCGGGTCTCCTGTCAGAACCGTCTGGTCCAGAGAGGGATCAGAGTTCGCCTCCAGGTCTTCCAGACTGAAGACCGTGGCTGGGGCGTGCGTTGCCGGGACGACCTGGACCGCGGCACGTTCGTCTGCATATTTGCAGGTAAGATGATGATCAGTTCACACTATCAGTTCTGTTTGAAAATCGGTTTTAAACCAGAACGGAATAAAAGCGAATTCCTTTAGGTGTGGTCCTGCAGAGGGTCCAGAGTCCGGTCGAGCCGCTGCCCCCCAAGCTACTGAGGTCTGACTTACCGTCAGACGACGAGGTGGAAGTGGTGACTGAATGGCTGGCTCCGCCGGTGTTTGAGGGGCGCAGCAGCCTGCTGGAAACACCCCCACCCGTGTCCCCTCCCAGCTCACCCCCCCTGCATGTCCCGGTGATCCAGAGACCCGCTGAGACGAACACATCGCAGGACAGAGACAAGGTCCTCATCCCAACTGATACTGAAGTCTAAAATTTACCACAAATTACTCAAAATGAAATGCGTTGAAATCAAAGGAGAAGGCTGTTGGTAAAGTTTTACAGCTGCAGCCTCCAGCCAGCCTTTAATCTGTGATCTTTCACTGAGCGCACATCACAGCAGGATGTAAAATAATTATGTTTTTGGTTCCTTTGGTCCAGACGGTTTTGATGGGAGGTGCAGAGCCCGTGTCTTCTTCAGCAGGTATAAGCAGAAATACAATGACATCAACGTTTAGTTAATTTTTTCTGAAACAGCACATTTCAATGGTTTGTGCCAAAAATTTCTTAAAGTGACACAGTTAAAATGATTCGATACTGTCTGTCAGGTGAGCAGTCAGAGCGTCAGGAGAAGGCAGCTGCCAGTTCGGAGGCGCCCAACGGCACAAAGACGGACATGAACAAGCAAAAACCTTTAAAGAGAGCAGCAAAGGTGGACGACGTTTACCTGCTGGACGCCACCAAAGAGGGAAACGTGAGTCGCTTCATCAACGTAAGTCACATCGGTAGTTTTCGTATTTTCACTAATGATTCTGTGAACAGTCATTTTAATAGAAGGACACCAACAGTAACACTTAATGAAAAGAAGAGACGTTTTTAACACTTGACCTTTGACCCTGTCAGCATAGCTGCCAGCCAAACCTGTTCATCCAGAATGTTTTCACCGACACCCACGAGCCTGGATTTCCCGTCATCGCCTTCTTCTCCAGCAGGTGAGGAAGAGGAGGCCGTGACGCAGATCATGCCCGTTAGCCTGTGCGCTTAACAACGAATGTCACGTTTTTGTCTGTGCAGGGTTGTGAAGGCCGGCACCGAGCTGACTTGGGATTACTCTGCCGACGTGCGAGCCGGGTCGCTGCAGAAACAGGAAGTGCCTTGTCTGTGTGGCAGCAACGGTTGTCGGGGTCAGTTCACCGTCGAGGAAAAGCTCTGCGTGGCGTGTGAGGGGGAGCGTCGAGGGTCGGTGGAAGCCCACTGATCACACCCCCAGGGTCAGACGCTGCATCCGACAATTCAGCCCACGCCAAACCCCGAAGCTCATGTTGTAATAAAACGGTTTATAAGTTCTGCACAAAGATGGAAGGACTTTTGAAAGGAACTGTTTACTTCTGAAAACACTGTTTTTATTTCACATTTGTGTTTCACTTTTGCATGAATGGACCTTTAAAAAAACACAGATGCTGCTGATTGGTGAAGTCTGTTGCCAGCCTTTAGTAGGACGACGCCTGTTTTTAATAAAATGTGCTTTTGTAACTCGTGTGTTTTCTGTATTTGAGCCCACACGGCTCCTTTTGTCTCGTGGCGTTGAGCGTTGAGAAACTTCCTGTGTTTCAGGCCACATGTCCATCCATCGTGGTCGTTTCATGGTGGTTTGTAAAAGGACTTTCAGTTGGACTTCCTCACCGCAGCTTTACTTTGAAAGGAGCTGCAGCAGCTTTTATTTTGAAACTCCCGGCCGGATCTTCCCCTGTTGTTGATGTGGGATCCTCCGCCCGCTGTCCTCCACACTCCGGGTCCGACCATGGACGCTCGACTCCGCGCTGCGTGTGCGCTCCTCCTCGGCGTCCTCTGGGCCTCGTCCCCGTCCTCCGAGTCTTCCTCGTCCTCCTGGTTCCGGATCCCGCCTCACGACCAGGTGGCCCGGGTCGCCCGTTTTGTCGTCCACCAGTGTGACTGGGCGTCCATGGCCACCATCTCCACCCACAAACCGGTGGCGGGGCAGCCGTTCTCCAACGCCTTCTCGGTCAGCGACGGCCCGCCGGACTCCAGCTCCGGGGTCCCGTACATGTACCTGACCCGCATGGAGGTCTCCGTGCAGGACCTGGAGGTACGTGTCCGATCCGCGTCCGGACTGTGCCGTACTTGACCTGGTTTTTGTACTTTGTAAACTGTGACATTTCGTGTTTGTGCACGAATCTAAATTCCCTCTTTGACTCCGTGAGAACTTCCGCTTTATTCTGATCCTCCTTTACCCGTTTTCAAGGGTTCGGGACTCGTGCAGCGTGACTCAGCGGTTCTGACGCGGTGACTCAGCAGTTTGTTCCGGTGTTCCGGATTAACTGGTGTTGGATCATCTGGTGATATTGGCGTGCGTGAGGCTGTGGTAGAGATAGCGATGGGAAGTGCCTGTGGCGATGCCTGTTCAAAACTCCGCAAACATTAACATTCGCTGTTGCTACGAGTGTTTAATGTGTATCATATATCACATTTCCCGGGTTTCAAGTCGGGTTAACAACGCTGCGACACATGAAGGACACGGTTACCCGCGTGGTGTTGGCACAGTGACTAAACGCAGCGTGAAGTCTGATCGAAGCTGTGGGATCGTGTGATCGACCCAGATCAACTTGTGATACCTCTGCATCTGCGTCCACGGATTGTCATGTTACTTGTAGAGAAGTGAATAAGTTTTACTCTAATCACTACGTTTATTTGTTCCACGAGATTTTTCCAAATGACATTTTTACGTGTCCTTCACCATCTGTGTAGTAAACTAGTTTCGTGTTGGTGTGGGACGCTGTAACTTCGACAATAGTGAGCATTAAACCTTAGTCTCCAAACCCGAACTGGTCATTTTCTTATTCTGTTGAGTTAATCTGCGTTATTTTGGTGACGTTAATAGAGCCAAATACACACAAAGCTTCAAACTGAGGACCGCGTGAATCCAGGTAAAGTGGAACATATTTGATGATCACCTGGGAAACTGCCTTTAACCTAAGCCATGAGCACATTCAAGCATTGTTCTGTTTATACAGTACATATTGAGTTTGTGATGAAAAATGACGACACTGCTATTTACTGAACAGCCTAATATTAATTTTTCTTCACTTTCTGTAAAACAGTAACAGATTTCATATGTTTTTTTCGTCATGTTTTGATTTGGAATAGGATGTGTAGTGTTCCCAATGAGGTTGTATGTAAGAACTTAAAGCTATTGTACAGATTTTACTGTTTTTTTAAATACACACTGATATTACTTTGAAAACGACTGGTAATAGGTAGATCTAGTGAAAAGTGCAGCTAAACCACAGGAAGGAAAGACAAAATAAAAGTATATCTGCACAAATCTGCTTTCATTTATGTACCAAGCTGTCCGTCATTGTACCTTCTTTTAGCATCAGATATTTGATTAAATCAAACCTTATGTGACATTTAGTAGATAAGCCCTGAATTTGATGGAACTGGTCACAATGGGCCAGTTGTGGGGTTTTATATTACACTGTAAAAGCCTTTACGGTTTTTTAAAAACATTCTTACATTTTACTTTTAAATTGTATCTTTACCAATCTGAAACAATTCTTAAAAGTTCAGGACATTAGGAACATGTCCTTCTGAAAATATGAAGTGATTACAAGTGTCTTACTTCTAATCTTTACTGTAGCGTTTGAGTGAATGTGCTCTGCGTCTGTCAGTCACACTGACCAGTAGTTAGATGTGTGAAGCTCCTAAATGTGACTGAGATACAAACCAGAATATTGTTTGAGATATGATCACAAAATAACTTAAAATATAGTTTAAACTTAATTTCTTTATGTACTTTATTCTTTTTTTGAACAGCTGTTCACAATGTGCTTGTCTTTCATTTGGCACTGCTTTTAAATCTGTGTGCCAAATAATATACAGCACAGGAATAATGTAATTTATATGGCTTGATTATTAAGATAGAAATTCATAAATCCTTGCTAACAGAAAAAATATGTCAGGAGATCTTAGATCTAACTGTGTTTAAACGCATGTATTTGATGACTATAGTGTGGCCTAGATGGTATACCCTTATTCACCAACCACAGAGTCAGTGGTTTGAACCCTGGTCCCCTATCTCGTGTTAAAATGTATTTTGACACGATTTTGGAACCCAGGATGCCCTTGATTTATGAAAATGTGTAGGTTCTTGTAAGTGTAGTGCAAACCTTGTAATTAAACAAATACTGTGTTTGAAAGTGTGACCAATATTAGATGCTTAACACTGTGGACAGACATATACGGTTAAAACTAATTGTCAACACCTGTAACGAAATCACTACGAACAGTCATTGGAAGTGTTCACGACGTGTAATTTAAAAGGACCTGGTCTGCTGTGATACTTGTCTTCATCTCGTGGTGTGCTGTGAAAATTATTGGCGATATCTCTCGTTTTTCTTGGCAGCTACAGCTCACGGGTTCGAATCCCCGATGTTTTTTTTCTCCTCCATGCAGCTAAGTTACACTGATTTCCGGACTTAAATGGTTAATACATTTTGTCGAAACCAATGTCAGTGCTTCGGCAGACGTTTTTGGTGTTTAATTTTAAGCAATGCAGAGGAATTAATTTATTAAGAAGAATAAATACGGAATGTGTATTTCCTGTTTTGTCGGCAAGGGGTCCTGAAAAACCACGCCCACTACACATCTGGCCCACGCACGCGAATATCACCAGACAATCTGATTCACCAGTTAATCTGGAACACCGGCAGCTGCAGCCCGCAGATAAGATCCGTGAGACCTGAACTTGTGTGTCTCCTGCAGGTCAACCCGGCGGCGTCTCTGTCCATGTCCCTGGCTCAGACCGACTACTGCAAGCAGCAGGGCTTCGACCCTCAGAGTCCCCTGTGTGCCCACGTCATCCTGTCCGGCTCCGTCGTCCAGGTAGTATCGCCCGTGCCCGCGTCTCCGGGCCGTAACCTCCGAACCCCTGTTCGTGACCCCTGTTCGTGACCTCTGTTCTCTTGCTGCTTCCTGTCGCCCAGGTCAACGGGACGGAGGAGGCACAGTTTGCTAAGAAGTCCCTGTTTACCCGACACCCCGAGATGGTCGACTGGCCTTCGGATCACAACTGGTTCTTCGCCAAGTTCAACATCACACAGGTCTGAGACTAGTGATGCGGGTGTCGGAGACGGGCACGGTCAATAATCCTGTCACGCCCTGCTGCTGACCCGTCTCTGGACCGGGTGTCCGACTAACACACACGTTCCTCGTCCTCGTTTCAGGTGTGGGTGCTGGATTATTTTGCCGGGGTGAAGACCGTCACTCCGGAGGAGTATTTCCAGGCGTCGCCGTCCAGGAAGCACCACTGACGGTACGGTCAGAGCTGCGGCTTTCTGCCGTCCAACGAATCCACGGACGCTCACGCGTTGGCAGACATTTGAGGGTTTTTAAAAGTGATGAATCAGACGACGTTCGTCTAACGTGGCTTTTTGTTTTTTATTGAGCAGCAGTTTCACTGCCTGTTTGAAAAGGGATGAACGTTCCTGACGCTGCATTTCTCAGATGAAAGTTTCCTGCATGAGAAACTTCAAAAAATAAAAATGACAAGCAAATAGTGCCACAATTTCAACTTTTTGATTAGGTGAAAATAGTTTAACTCCAAATCACACGACCATGATGAACGAAAGAAGGTTTTTAGGTCATAACTAGGAATTCATGTATATATAATAAAATATTAAACGTTGGAAAACCAGGTTCAACTTTTTACCTTCTAAATTTTGGAAAGGTGAGTCAAGGATCTCAGGAAGATTAATAGTTGTAATTATGACATTTCACATCAAAATGATGAGACTGCGGCAGAAATCATACGCTTCCATCAAGATGAAACGAATCATTGGGATTTCTTCATCCAAACTTTATCACATTTATTAGACATTGTGTTTTTTTTCGCCATATTTTCTTTGTCGAAATGATCTTTATTAGCTTTTCCCGGTGTTTGTGAGGTAAAAAATTCTGTTGATGCTGACGCCTTCACTCGTGGTTCTTGTGTTCAGGAGCCGGGGACGATGACGTGACCACGAAGACCTGCTGCAGGTTGTTGGTCCCACGTCCTCGTATCGGCCATAAACTCCACAGGAAATGTGCTCAGGAGCAAACAGACGGAGCTCCAACAAAAGGGAATTTGTGTTTTTAATAGTTGCTTTGCACTTTGGCAGTTTTGAACGTTAACGCTCCTTCATCTTCATGTTCTGATCGTCTCTTTAATCGCAGTCACGGCTTCAGCTGCAGGGCTTGTGTTTGGCCAGTGGAGGGAGCCACAGGGCTGGCGATCAAAGACGCGGGTTCACGTTCCTTTTCCTGAACATCAAAGTCATTAGAAGTGTGACGACAGGATGTCAAATATCTCTACGCCGCTTGTTTTTATAGGACAAACATTGAAAACCACGTGCGTTTGTTGCTGGATTCCACGGTGAACGTGTGATTTTCATTTGCTTTCACTTCTGCGACACGCTGAACTTTTTAACTTTGTCGCAGGTTCATGAGCCAGAATGAATGTTTTTTAGATGCATAAATAGGATAAAAGTGATTTTTGAATAATTATTAAATACCACAGGAGCCTGAGCGCCGTCGGTTTGTGGTGGTTTTTCTTGTGTCTTTGACGAACTGCGCCTCCCATTAAGCATCATCGTCTTTCTAAACCACTTGGATGTGTCAACGCCGACACGAGAAGAGAGTAAAAGGTCGTTTTTGAAACTCTCTTCCTGTTCAGCATCTCGGGGCTGGAGTCCATCCAGCCTGGACACGTCCCCGTGATTCTCCGCCTCAAACATCGTGTTAAACTCAGACTTTTCCTGCTTCATGCTGAATGGAAATATTTCCTGCCAACTTTATTGTATGAGGAAACACAAATGTATGATTTGTGAATAAAGCTTTGTGTTCAAAATGATGCTCCACATTCTCTCATTTGTTCATGATGCAACACAAGCAAGAAACCTTGCGATAAAGAAACTGGGTCACAAAGAAAACCCACCGTGTGCAGTCTGAAATGGTTCCAGTTTGAAAACGCTCTTCGCCTCTGATTAAAGCGGCTCGTAAATGTGGTGGAGGTTAAGAAAAGCATTTCAGAAAGAAACCCGAGGTGTTGGTTTGCTCGTTTTCTGTCGTCTTCTTGCTGTCTGACGTGTGAGGACCAAACGGGAATGAAACACAGTGTGAAGTCGGTCTGAAAACCGGCACCGATGCCGCACTTGACGGTACGCTGCTGTTAGGGGCTTCCGACTGCTACAGCACCTCTGACCCCCTGAGACGTGGACCCCACCGGGCCTCTGATCTGACCGTCTGCGTGACGTGATCACGTGACGTCCAAATGCGAAGCGAACGCTGCAGGTGTAGGTCAGCCTGGCTGCTGTGTGCGGGTTTTCCTCAGAATCTTCTCTGACTTTGGAGCTACAGAGTCCTGGACTGGACTGTGTTGGGCTCACTGAGCTCTGGCCTCCTACGTTGCCATTTCATTTATTCTGGTCTGATCAGTGTAAATGTCAAATGTGTCTCTGCTAATTAAAGTCTGTCCAGTTTTCCTGTCTTAAAAAACTTGCCCCAGAGTCGGTGCAGATAGTGATTTGTAAGATTTAGCCGCGTTCATCTCTGCAGAAACATCAAAATTACAGAAGAGAAAAGACATCAGAAAGTTGAGTTCTTGTTCCATGAGTGTGTTCAAAGAGCGTATTTTCATGTGTGGGAGTCTTTGTGTGTGTCACCTGGTAGAGCAGCTCCTCGCCAGCTCCTCACCACTTCCTGTTCCACTTGAAGACGACAGAGGAAGACTCAGCTCGGCTTCAGTTCAGCTCCTCGTCGCTGGTGACAGACCAGTTTGAAGACTTAACGTTCGTCGGGGAAACCTGTTTGGGATGGAGCTCCGGACGTGGATACCTGGCCTGCTGGTCCTGGTCTCGGTGTTTAGCCCGGCAGGTAAGACTCTGCTCACGTTTAATCCTCACAGATTCTGAGTTCAGCTCAGTGACTTCAAAATGAAAGCAGCTTCACGGCGTTTTCGAACCTTTTTCTCCTACTCTGTCCTAATGTTATAACGGCTGTTCTTTGTAAAGACGCTGGTCTCTCCTTGGACACACGTCTGCTTCTTTGAAATGATTTGATGACATTTAATGACTCTGCTTTTTAAATTTATCGCCTGGTTTCCTACGCAGCATCTGCAGGTTTGAATTGTTTGAAAGAAGCTTGTCGTCTGTCAGCCGACTTAAAAGGACAAAATCCCTCGCTCGGTATGTGGGTTCTGTGGTCTTTGACCAGCCCACCAGCTTTTATGTAAATATGTGCAGCTGCTCCATTATTTGAAATATGAGTAATTTGAAACAGCAAAACCAAAAAAAAGACAAATATGGACGTGGGAGACGTAGTAGGACATGCTGGTGTCTTTGTCCGTCCTTCCACAACAGCAACACCTTGTTAATTTATGTCTTTCTTTTTTTTGTGTTTATTTCTAACATTTTGAATTAACAGCTGAAGCTAATATGTCTGGATAATTTTGCAGGCTTTAATTATTAACGTTATTTGTTTATTAATATTTTGAATGACGGCCTGAGCTGAATGCTAATGTTGACCGGACCTGTAGCTTCAAATACTAAACGTGGCACAGTAAAAAATAATCCCGAAAAACTCTTTCCAGGAGCCACAACCAGTGTAAATCCGACTTGGAGCGTCTGAGCAGTTTGTCCAATCAGGAGCTCGTGAAATGTTCTGAAACTGGAATAAGTCATAAACCAGCTCGTGACCACGACTGGACCAGTTTGAGCTCGACTCCTGTGACCTAATGACCCGCAAAACTCAGTTCAACGTTCTGTTTTTGCTGTTTCGACAGGTGACATCAAAATCTATTATGAAACCAGCTTCAGTTTTGCGCCTCGTTTCTGGTGACGGTTAAAAAGAGTGAAGATCGAAAACCACTTTTAATGGTTAAAAGTCCAGTGACAAATGTTGAACTGTTAGACACTCGGTTTAATTCCATCGACACACCAGGTGAGATCCTGACGAGGACGGTCTGAGGACGAAGGCGTTCAGAATAAACGCCGGCGTGGTAAAAAACGCACATGCGGAGCGGCAGGAGTCAGACACGCCTGTGTGAAACACACGGTTCATAATTTACTACAAATTACTGCAGAATGTGAAGAGCTGCTGAACCGCCGGTGTTATTATAAACAGTTTTACTCAACAACATATTTCACTTTTTTTATCACAAGCCACAAGTTTCCAGAATGCAATTTAAGAACATTTTCCTCAAACAAAACCACAAGAAAATCATTTACACTCTGTGAATATGACAGTGAAGGCGACAACGTGAAATTCCACAAACGCATTAAAATGAGTTAACGGCTGTAAATGAAGGGTTTGTAAGAGACGCCGTCGTGGACGTGTCTGCTCTCCTCCTCCGATTCGGTGACAATCACTGAGATTCGGCGGCAGAATAAAGCCATGAAGCGCTGGCAGGCGTGTTATTTGAAACTTCCTGTCTCTTCTCATTAAACCCAACACGATGAAAACAGCTTGTGAAACAGTAACTAAGAGACCGTCTGACGTGAATATGAAGTTAAAACAAAGGCAGAGGATGAAAATGTCTTTAACAAAAACAGTCTGGTAATCCAGACCCCCAGTCTGACACATCAGGGTCTTCATCGTGGCAACGCCAAGTCATGGGGAAGTCTATTAAATAATCGATAAACTTCACTGGAGGAGGAAGAAGGGTTTGATTTGAGAGAAGGAAATCCTGTGTAACAGTGTGAGTAAATGAAGGGTAATGAGAGTAAAAGGTGAGAAGTTCAGGAAATCGATGAGAACAGTGGGCTGGGTTCTGGTTTGAGAATAAGGCCCGTTCAGGGCGTTTTATCAAATGGTCTCAGTCCACACAAAGCCCCGTGATACCGACGCTCAGACGCTGTAAGAGGAGCCCGGCTCTGTTTTTGAAGTTCACAGACCAAATTCACTGACCACAAAGAGTGAACCCCCTCGAGTTCAGGAAGCAGCTTTGTGGCTTTTTTTAAGCTGAACCGTCTTTCCCAAACTGCTTCAACTCGATGTGGTGACAGTGGCACAAGCTGCTGCAGAGAGTTTAAGACGCTGGTTTCAGTCCTCATCATCTCATCTCACAGAGACGAAGCCCCGCAGGGTTTCATCGAGGTTTAAACGTGCCGCTCTGCGCCGCGTTAGCTGAAGCCTGCTGCACTAATTGAGCAGCTGTCGGCCATGTTTGACAGAGCGGCGAGAAGGTGGAGGCAGGAAAGAGAAACAGAAAGCAGAGGCACACGAACGCAGAAAGACGTGCGCTGTCCTGGATTTTGCCTCAGGTGTTCAGGAGCAAACTGTCAACTCTGAAACCGCAGAGGCACATTTCACATCAGCTTATCACCTCCGTCTTCATGTGAAATCCACCATTATCTGCGCTCGTTTGCTCCGCGCAGATGAAGCAATAAACTGTGAGTTATGCAACAGGGAGCCGCTCAGAGATAAGTCCGGCGTCAGCACGCGTCCACCGAGTGACCCGCGAGGTTCCTCGTTCTTCTGAAAAATGATAAGAAGGCGTTTGAAAAACCAAAGACGCAGACTGACGCTCGCGGCCCGTAACGTGACACCATTTGCTCACTGCAGAGACTCTCAGCGATGCTTGTCACTGAACGAGTTTAAAAGAGATTGTAGAAATCTCACCCGGAATGTGCGCGATTGCCGATCCGATAAGGGCTCACGAACGTTCGTGACAACGCGTTGGAGCGGGACGGTATCGTGGAGCTGATCGGGGACCGCGCAGCTTCTCCGTCAAACACGGTTTCAAACTATTCACTGGTTTTCTCCAACCAAAGGTCCAAACCAGCAAAGAGCAGAACGTTTCCACCGGACCGGTTGCATTTAGTTATTTTTACAGCCCCCACGTGCTGATTAACAGACTCTGGCTAACGACTGGCTCCATAAAACAATAACCAGTGTGAGCTCAGGCCGAAATGTTGAGAGCTCGGCCGTCTCTGGATGAAGGGGCCCTTCGTCACGTGGTCAGAGGTGAGGGGCCTTCGTCCTGCCACCTGCCCCCAAACCGTCCACACGTCTGCGTGCGTTTGATTCTGCAGACTCGCTCACCAGGGCGACACGCTCGATTTTTTCTCATCAGCCCTGAACTGCGTCCTCCTGCACCTTCCATCCTCTGGGCCTCGGCCTGGTAGTGAAGTTCCAGTTCACGTGAACTGGTGTAGTTCAATTTGGTCGTAAAGCGTCTCGCCTGTTCACGCTTGTGCACGAGGATTCTGGACACGCTGCGATTAAAGACGGCGTGCTGGGGCGTGTCACCTGATCACGGCACAGCTACAGCTTTCTCTTCCCAGTTTTCGAGAATGCGAGGGATCACTAGCCGTGCTCGCAGCGTGGACGCTCGGGAACATGTCACAGTTGTGCGTGTTTTTGGCTTTTTGCACATTTAGATGTTTGTGTGAAAGTGAAGATATTTGCTCAAATAATCAGTGTGTGAATGACCCCGGAGCAGGTGAGACAGACCTTCACTGCAGCTGCATTATTAATACAGACCCCCGGAACCGGTTGTATTTTGGTAGTTTCACTCAGGAAGCTGCTGCTGCTGCTCCCTGGGCGTTTGAAGTCTCTCGTTGTTGTACAGGTGTCAAACACCGACTTTATTAAAGCGCTTACACTCACACAAGCAATAATTCTCTGTTTCCACTCGACCCTTTTAACCCATTTACGCAGCTTCCGGCCTCGCGCTCAGATTACACAAGAGATCACAAACAGCACAAACGCACGGGTGGAAAATTAAGAAAGAAAACATTAAGCTGATGTTCATATTTCTGAATGAAACAATTTGACGAGTGTAAATGTAACAGACACACGTCTCCGTCTTCTCCACATGAGACGCGCTGACGTCAACGTCAAATGAGTTTTTCCACCTGCCTGTTGGCTGGAGCTTACAGTAAATGTTGACATTAATTTTGCATTTCAAAATGAGACGGCTGTTCCAGAAATGTCTGCAAAATGGCTAATAATGTAAACCCACGTCCAAAGTGGCGTCGTCCTCACGTGTTGGCATGTGTTCGACTGGGTTTGCGCTGGAGCTTCGATTCGATTAATGAACCTGGTCGTTGTGAAGTTAAGCCGCCGTCGAAACGTGTGAAGGAACGAGCGTTTGACGCTGATCTGTGGACAAAGCGACAGCGTTGGTGTGAATCCAAACGACTTACTGTCACTTTCTCTCTTTACCTACAGCAGATTCACTTTTCTGCTTTTATGGGAGTGAGCAGAGTCACAGCGGCTCGTTGAAGACGGGCACAGTCTTTGCTGCTGGACGCTGCGTTGGAATTAAAATGCATTCTTTTGAATGTATTAATAAATAATAATAATAATAAATAAAACAGGCCTATTGTCTATTTCAGCTCAAGATGGAAATGAAGAATAAAACGACCTTTATTGCCGTTTGATCACAGCCACATTTAAACTTCTGGAGAACCTGACGTCAACCATCAGTTTTTGGTGATATTTGTAATGCAGCTCAGATAGCACTAGTAAAAATGATCAAGTATAATTATCAATAATAATAGTAATGCTAATAATAACATGCACAAAAACAATGAATGACAGAAACATTTGCTCAGTGCTCAGTTGGTTGCAGAATTTAAAAGATTTGAACGTAGCGATAAATGCACTCATGCATGTACATGGATAATCAAAAAGGAGAAATGATAATAATAAACAGCAGCATCTTCGACAGAAGGAATCAGAGCATCCACATACACGCACACGTATGCACAATTTTCTACCCACGCCCTCGTACTGAGGACGGTGACAGTGGGACATCCCCAGTCTCAGGCGAAATCATTTTTAATCTCCTTCGGGAAATGTCATAGATTCTAAAGACAAAGGTCCAAAGTGACGTCTTCAGAACCAGGCAAAGGAAACAAAGTCTGTTCGGGTTTGAGAGGCCGACACAGGTTTGAATTGGCCGATCATAAATACGGGGCTCGCTGACTAATTTAATCCATGTTTAGTTTTGTCCACGTTTGGTTCTGAGAGCAGACCGACGGTGTGTTCGAGGACGCTCTGACACGTCGGAGAGCCCAGTGGCTCGTGACGTCGCGACTCTTGTGATGGAAAACGCGGCTGAACAGATGACTGCTGGAGTTTTGTGATCTCTGATGAGTCATGAGCAATTATGATAATTATGTTCTTGAGTTTTCCATTGATGTCT
This sequence comes from Channa striata, assembly GCA_033026295.1. NCBI lineage: Eukaryota > Metazoa > Chordata > Actinopteri > Anabantiformes > Channidae > Channa > Channa striata. Next base: position 35,049,547 of record CM065170.1, read on the forward strand.
CACACAGTGACTGAGAAGAGCGCTGGCGTGTTTACAACTACATCTCTGGTTCTTTTGAGTCAGTTCAGCTTCCAAGTGAATCTGCTTTAAATACAGTTTCAGTGGAAACAAAATGATTCTTCTCATTCTGCAACATTCATTTATGAGAATATGGGCCCCTGGGCACAGACATGTAAAAAGTCCCTCGCTCCATCAATTTATAACAATTTAATGTCTGTAATGTCTCAGAACGATCCTTGGGCTTCAGCTGCAGTGCAACAAAATCTGTGGAAAACCTTTATTGCAGTCGATTATTTCTTCGTGTGCGGAGAAGAGAAGGTCCAGGAGTTAGTCTGTCCCGTCTCGTGCTGATTCAAAGTGTGGCGTTGTGTTCATGGCCTGGTGTTCGGTAGACAGCAGAAATAACTGGTGGAGGCTTCGTCATTAAATTGTATTAAATATCCTGCGTGGTGTATAAAGTCCGATTTCATATTTACCTGTAAAGATTCTGAAATTACCGATTTAATGGCGTTTTGTGCCTCGTGCTATTAAAACAATTATTCCTAAAAAAATGTTTTCCCTGAAAACAATAGATTAATAAGAGTTCAGCTTTATTTTACAGCTCTGATGAATATTATTTTAACAGTTTGTAAAAATACGACGTTCGAACTAAAACTGAAATGAGAGTAAAATCACTTGATAAACGTAGTAAAAATAACTTCATCGTTCTTTTCAAAGAAATTGAAAAGGTCGGACACGGTGAAGAAGTTGTAAAGTAACAATTACTTTTAAATAATTTGAGGTTGCCCTAAGTAATTGTAGTGTATAAAAGAAGCACAAGACTTGTGAAATGTAAAAGTATGAAGCGTGATTAAAATCTCCTACGTAGTGAACAGATGTACGCGGGTACAGGAAATGTTGTTTGTGCTGCACGAGTTTAAAATGTGACTGGATTGAAGCAGGTTTGTAACGTCCGTGTGTATTTTTACTACAATAATCAGATTTTAGGTCGGAAATATGAAATCGACACCCCCCAAAAAATACAAAGTCCTATTCAACGCCGAGAGCAGCTTTAATTATCTTCAGTCATGTTAAAGCTAATGAAGTGCCTGTGTGTCTACAACACATGAAGCTTGAAGTGCCGTTCATCAGATCACACACTCAGCCTGACCCGACACACACACACACACACACACACACACACTTCCTGGGGTGTCTATATTTACTCTAATCGCTTACCGATGGTTGACCAGATGTACCATTTTAATCTGACCACAAAATGGTTCTTAACATCTCACGTTTCCATCTGCGTCGCCGCGGCGACGTGAGAGCAGGGAACCTGATGTGCTGTGATAAGGGGCGCGGCGTGTACCGTACCGGGGTCGGTTTATTCCACGCTCGGCCTCTGAGTCTTTTATTCAGAGGAAACTTGTGTCATTAAAGCAGGAGGGCGAGCAGAAAGCAGCGAGCCGGGTGTCTTTGAATATTCGAGGTCGGGGGGCTCGTGCAGTTCAAGGCGTAAGTCATGTAGCTGGAATTCAAGGAGGCCTTCACTCATGTAGAACCTGCTTCTTTTGGTTCCACGTGGACGTAAATTCGGTTAAACTCACCTCCACTACATTAAATATATTATATTTCTCCTTCTGACTAAAAAACGCCTCCAAATGACGTCACTAACAGGAGCCTTTAGTTCAGATTATGTCTTCCCCAGAGTTTGGAGCAAACATAGACAGATTTATATTCTATCCACCTCCATGTTCGGCCCACAGCTTAAAAATATCAGGGTGTGGCAGAAACCAGAAAACACACCGACTCTCAGTCTGCGTAACTCGGACTTTCTGCTTTAAGTCTATTTTGTCGACCATCCTTTTGTATAAATCTGCTTCACAGATGAAAATTAATCTGCAGGACCTTGTTCTATGACAAACCGTGTCGGTGAGGCTGAGTTCGAGCACTGCGACGCCGTCTGCGCTCGCTCTTCAATAGAACAGTCATTTGTGCGGATTGTGTCCTGCTGCAGTTCACAGATTCTTTTTATCCGTCCTCACAAAGTGTCCCCCCGATGGTCCCTGTCCTTTTTCCTTCTGTCCAAACTTTCTTCAAACTTTCATATGATGTTAATGCCGGTGATGTGTTATGCTTTTTATCTTCTTTGAATATTCACGCGGGCACTTGTCGTCTTGTGGCAAAATCAGGTTCCGTTGCTGATGTGCACTGATTAATCCTCTGTTTAAAGTGTTGAAGCGTGAGGAAGACGTCGGCTCTCCTGAGTGTTGGAGTGGACACACAGAGCTGCAGCATGTTTGAATGTTTAATGAGGTTTCCTGAGCTGAGCCCCCCAGACACACACACACACACACACACACACACACACACACACACACACACACACACACACACACACACACACACACACACACAAACACACACACACACACACACACACACACACACACACACACACACACACACACACACACACACACACACACACACACACACACACACACACACACACACACACACACACACACACACACACACACACACCTGTCAGTTAATGGAGCCACAGCGAGCGCTCGGCAGCAGCAGCTGAGGAAACCACTGAGCTACATCACACGTTCACACACGGCACCAAAGTACAGTAACAACTTCATTAACTAGGCTCTGAGTCACAGTTTCACGACGCTTCACGGGAGCGAGTCTTGTCGTTTGGCTGGAGAAAATGAGACTTTTGGAGCCCGATGCACATGTAGTTTAACGTTCGGGGTTTTGAACAGGTGACACCGTGCAGTGTCCAACGTTCAGAGAGACGATTTACAGCCTGAGGTGGGAGGAAATGGGTAAAAAGGCACAAGTGCACATACTTTTCATAAATAATCTGTGACTTGTGACTGGTGACAGTATTTGCAGTGTTGCTACTCAGAAAGTGTGTTTGACGTGTGGACTGAGCTGCACTGACACATGGACTCTGTCCTCTGCTGTCCACAGAGGCGACGACTATGTACGACCCCAAGCTGTGTTACATCCTGGACGGCTTCCTCGGCCTGTACGGACTCATCATCACCGGCATGTTCATCAGGGAGAAGGTCAGTCGGTCGTTTCTTCTTCAGCTTTTAGGTCGAAGTTTTGTCGGACTGAAAAATCTCTTTCACGTTTTTGTCCCTAATTTAGCTAAATTCAAAAATGTTTGGTGAAACACTGATGTGTGTGTGTGTTGCTCATGGGTCATCAGCTTTAATGATTTTATGTTTCTATAAACACAAACAGATGTTTTTAAATCATAATTCTGTTTCCTCTGAATAGACTTATGTGATTTTAGCCTCCTCTGCTTCTTTAATTTCAGCTTTATTTAAAGAGTTGCTTCAGAAATTATTCCCCCCCTTCACATTTTGCGGTTTATTGTCTCGTATTGATAATTTCACATTGACACCCAAACTTTGGCAAAGTGACTAAACTCTAAAACCGAAGTGAAGGTGTCTGGATTCTTTCTGACGCCACTTTTTGAGCGGCGGGTAAGAGTTGGTTATTTATTCATGTCCCACAGCGTGTGAACTTTTCTTCCTCACATTCACTTGTGCAATTGCATCATGTCACTTTTTGTTCTAACGTTCTTTCTTTCTTCTGCTAAAACATTTTTAGTTCTTCAAAACCAAAGTGAAGTCGACGGAGGACAGCACCTACACCGTGAGTCTGTCCATGTGCTCAAACTAGCGCAGCGCACGCTGGTGTTTAATTTTACACGTACCCGACCACTGCAGCTTTTTACTCTGCTGGTAAATGAAGAGACCGGAGTTAAAGAAAACTATCAGGTGTCAGATGAGTGACGACGGGTCAAAAACGTTGGATTCTTTAAACTGCTGATGCCTCATGCAGAAACGAACCCGTTTACAGGACGTGGTTTTAATCGTAAAGAGCTCGGCCTGTTTCGGATTCACATTCAAACTGTCAGTGTGTGAGTAACGTGCAGGTCAGGTCACAGCTTCATCGTGTCCGACCAACAGCCTCCAACTTTTAGTTTGTAGTTTTCAAGGAGGCAGAAGCAGCAGGAACTTTAACTCGTGTCCTGTGGCCGCGTGAAACTAAAAGGTGTTTTTACGGTTTGTTTAGGAGCTGAGAGGTCAGGACTCTGGTGGCTACGCTCCGCTGGCGAGAAGAGACCCTGAGAGCGGAGGAAGAGTGAGTGTCTGTCCTCTGTACACCAGCTCGTGTCTTTGGTTTCAGGTTCTCAGTCACTTCTCGTCGTTAACATCATCATCGCTGGACGTGTGACGCCGGGCGTCTCGTCCAGCATCTCTGTGCCGATTCTTTCTAACAGTTATGATCAGTCAGTTCTGTGTCAAGCTCCTTTGAGTGGACTGGAGTCCACTGTGAAAAGAAAGACATGTTCAGAGAACCGCACACGGAACCTTTGAACTATGGAGAACCCAGAAAAAACCTAGAGCTGCTATCAACTCAAGGAGGCGCAGAGGAACTCTGTAGAACCCTGAGATGTGTCTCACAACTCAGAAACGTTAGCGTTGTCCTGATTTGCTCTTGTCTGTTTTGTTCTTACAGATGCGCAGGACTGAAGACGCCACCTACACCGTAATTTATTTCAACTACTTTCTCTGCGCTGATGATTGATTCCTGTGACCAGCTGTAGTTCATTGTTTAAACGTGTGATTTCCTTGATTTCCAGGGCTTGAAGAAACATGCAGGCGATGAATATAAGGAGCTTCCTGTAAAACGAGAGGTGACTGTCTCCTTCCAGTAATTATTACAGTTCCACATTTTTATTTGACATGTGTTTGTAATACTCGTGTGTTTCTGTCTGCAGCGTCAGAGAAAGAACGAGCAGGTTTACCAGGTAAAAACACACATTCCCACATGGTCGTCATGGTTACTAATAACCTGTGATCGTTTATATGTGACGACCTTCTTTTGGTGTCCTCAGGATTTGAGCGCAGCCACCAGAGACACCTACCAGCCGCTGCAGATGCAGCCGCTTGCTGCTCGCTAACGTCACGGGCAGCTGGATCCAGATGTTGCTTTTGGGGCAATTCGTCTTTTTTCTCGATGAAAGTCTTGTCTTTGAAGGTTTTGGTGAGAAACACGGCCGAGTCCGAACCGGCACAAATTTGTATTTTTACTCCTCGTGATCTGGATGGTCTGCAAATCATTTAGCCACTTCTCTGTGTGTCACAGTCTTTACTGGGGAGATTTCTGGTAAATATCCAGTTAAGAATTTCACAGGTTTTATAACAATATTTTTTTATTTGGGGATTTAATGATGATTTATTTCCTTAAAAAAAAAAACTCATAATTTACCGGGAACATGTTCAGTTTGTAGTTTCATTAAATGTCAATTAACTGAGCGTGAACAAATATATTTTAATATTTTAATATATGAGATCCACAAATGCAGCCCCCCCCAGCTGACACCCATTAAATGGCCTTTATCTTTACACCCGTGTCCACACTGCTGCTTCAGAAAAGTGCACGCTAGCAGCCGGTCGACACGCGAGGCCTCGACGCCCCGGTGACACACTGATAACAGCCATTTGATCAGGTGAAAACACTGACAGTGACAGCACACGGAAAAATATCAAACATGGCTTCACAGGGAAGTTCTAGTAGTTGTAAGATGTCAGCTCATAATTATATGTTATTGTAGTTATAAAACGGAATTGTTACATTTCATATTCTGGTCGCAGAGAAACAACAGCACTTAAACAATTTATCGTGTCTTTGATGACGTAGAAATTACTGGGAATTAAAAAACGTACGTCCAGTTGTTAAAAAAATAATGTAAATAAATGATAAATTTTAATTAAATTCTCAATGGAAACTGCAGTGCTGATAATCAGTGTCACTGTGTCAGTCCATGAAACTGCACTGAGGAGGGTGTTTTGTTTTTTGTAGAAATAGATTCATATTTTTCCCTGACGTAGACATAGTTAGTATTACAGGTAGTTTTTCTTTGTGAAATGTTCTTACTTCCTTCATGTTGTATATAGCAAGATGTAAAGAAACACGACGCCACGGCCGCTCGAGCTGCAGATAAAACGCAGACATTTCCCCGCTGTGCTTCTTTTTGACTGCGTCTGCTCCTCAAAGCTTCTCGTCCAGTTGGAGGAATGAGCCTGAAGCTCCAATGTGGAACCTCATTATAAAACAAAAAGAGAAATAAAAACGGGACTAAGGACATAAAACTTCATAATCTGAAATGTTTCTTTCCTTTCTTTTTGTGTCTGCCGAACAAAAAGGACGGAGCCACGTAACACATCATTAAAAGAAGACACAAATGAAAATAAACTGCAACAATAATAATGACAAAGATGATAATAACTTTGCTATTTGTTGAATTTTAAAGACAGTTTTGCTTTGTTCTCTTATTATAAGTGTTTTTAGAATCTGAATGGTCTCAATTATATATTGACATTTGTTGTGTTGTGTGACATTTTCCTGAGAATTTGTGCTATAATGACAGATTTTATATTGCTAATATCATTGGCTTTTCTGTATTGATTATGTTTGCTCTGTAAAAGTGAAGTTGAGCTTTAATAAAAGCGCATTAAAGCAGCTGAGGGTGAAGTTTTAAACCTGGCGGCTGTGGTGGAGCGGGTAGAGCAGTCGTCCACAAACCACAGGGTCAGCGGTTTGATTTCCGCTGCCTCCAGGCCACATGGTGAACTGGTCTTGTGCAACACTCTGAATTCCCCATGTGCGATTCACTTGTAAGTGGCAAAATCATAAGACTAATTGTGATTGTAAACACGGCGCTTGTGTCACCTGCTGGACAAAAAACAAACATCATATTTATCTCATTGTGTGTAAAATCAGTTTTGTCTGATAATTCATCCCTTCACAGAGATTTACTGTTTCTGCCGGCACAGTGTTATTGTGTACATATATTCAGGTTTTATTTTAAACAATTATTATGAGCTGTAGCAGTGTCGCGTCGTTACTTTGAATAATAAATCTGACAAGAATCCCTTATGAAATTGCACATCTTTGTTTGTCCCCATTTTGAAATATCTAAGAGTTTATTTTATGTGCAAATGATTATTCATTTTTTGTCTCATGGGGTCTATGCGTTAATATTTGGTAGGTTTGTCATATTTATCAGTCAAGTCACGTGGAGTTCAAACGGTGCCCACACGTACATATTCGTGTGTACGTTGGGCCCATTTTGTGTTTATATGTTCTCATCTTTTTATTCATCTCTGGTCATTTTAGGTGAAAATGCTTTTTTTAAGCCTTTACTTTGAAAGGGTCTGGCGGAAGTCCCGTGTGTTAGCATCATGCTACGCTGTTAGCCGGCCGCCGCGCGGAGCATTAGCTCTGATGCTAAACGTCAACATGCGGCGCGATTAACGGTTCTGATCCACGTCAGAGTCAGTAACAGCCGACACCGAGCGTCCGGCGTCGGCTGCCGCTCAGAGACGCTCCGATGGAGACGAACGCCCCGAAGAGACGAGACAACAAGAAATCCCTCCGCGTCAAGGTGATCAGCCTCGGGAACGCCGAGGTCGGAAAGGTAGGCGGCCGCCGGGCCGAACCAGGTCCGGCGGGGTCCGGGGCCGGTGGATTTATGTTTCATAGCCTTTTAAAAACCATCATCATCTGTCGTGATCGATAGTGTCGCGCTCGCCGTAGGAGGCTCGAGGCGACTCAGTCGGACGCCGGATCCCCGCCGGAAAATCCGCCGCTTCTCCGTGACCTTGTCCGGTTTTCCTGGTCCTCACAGCCGCGACATGCAGCACGTGTGTCCTGGAAGAATGACGTCTGACACAGAACTCGGCGTCAAATATTCTTATTAATGTCGCATAACTGCGGAAGAGTTGTAGCCCAATTACCGTCATGTCGGCGGCTGTTCTGATCCCGAACCTTTTCCCCTGGACGGACGGACGGACGGACGGATGGAGGCGCGTGTGTGTGTGTGTGTGTGAGCAGGTCCGGCTTCACCTGCACAGGAAATCCGCTGAACGTAGATGAAAATGATTTTCACCTTCCACCTTCTGTTGCTCATATTTCATCGTTTGCTTCTCTCCAGAGCTGCATCATCAAACGTTACTGTGAGAAGAGATTCGTTCCCAAGTACTTGGCTACGATCGGGATCGACTACGGGGTCACAAAGTGAGTCTGTGGTTTACGTGGTTCTAAATGCTGTTTGACAAATCAGTGTGTGTCACTGAAAACTAAGTGTGTGTCGTCAGGGTCCAGGTCCGCGACAGAGAGATTAAGGTGAACATCTTCGACATGGCCGGCCATCCTTTCTTCTACGAAGTGAGTTCCAGACCCACTTGACTTTGTTCCGTTCACCCGTTGATTTGTGTGACACGCTGCTTCTGTCTCGTCTTCCAGGTGCGTAATGAGTTTTACAAAGACAGTCAGGGGGTTCTGCTGGTTTACGACGTGGGCCTCAGGGAGAGCTTCGGCGCCCTCGACAGCTGGCTCGGGGAGATGAAACAAGAAATGGGCTCTCAGGCCAACATGGACAGCATCGTGTTTGTCGTCTGCGCCAATAAGGTTGAAGTCACTGGTTCAGATCCAGATCCAGAGGCTTTTTGTTTCACTGGATCTAGAACGACTTTATTTAAGGACACACACTCAACAAGAGAAAGATGCTTTTCTCCCATTTAAAAACCTTTTAGGATATTGTAAACTGGTTATTAATCATAAAGTCTAAGAAATGCCAAGAGGGGAAATGTATGTATTTCCTATGACCCTTTATTAATAATTCAGTGAAGAGTTAGGCCGAGGTGCCTCCTGTCACTTCAGGGATTATCAGTCTGGCTGTGGTATTGAGATGGAGAAGAGAAATTAGTGCATATTTTTATAATGAATATGACAATGGACCCAAATTGCAGCAGAAACTTGGATAAGATGGATGGAATCAGAAACTGAAGCGTTTTATTGTCCCGCTTATTTTAATCTTTGCAGGTGGACCTGACAAAACGGCGAGTGGTGGACGAGGGGGAGGGACGTCTGTGGGCAGAGTCTCGCGGTTTTCATTACTTTGAGACGTCAGCACAAAGCGGCGAAGGCATCAACGAGATGTTTCAGGTTTGTACATCCACACGTGTAAAATCAAAGAGTTTATTTAAAATGAACAGCTTCAGTCATTGTGTGTGCGTGCAGGCGTTCTTCTCGTCCATCACGGACATGTGCGAGAACGGTGGGAAGCGTCCCGTGTCGGAGGTCAGCGTCGGCTTCACCAAAGAGCAGGCTGACACTATCCGACGCATCCGAAATAGCAAGGACTCCTGGGACATGCTGGGAGTCAAACCTGGTGCCACGCGGTGAGTCCACGGCCTGATGTGTGTGATGTGCAGATCATTTAAAAAGTATATTTTTTAAGGATCTGTGAAGACTGATCTCACTTTTCGATGTTTATACGACAGAAGAAAGGAGATTACACATTATGTGATGAATTATTTCCACTTTTCCCAGTGAATATATCTGAAAACAGATTATTAGTGTTACTTATGACTCAAATCATAGAGTGTCCAAGTAAATGGAAAATACATTTAAAAAGTTTAATTTTTACCAACTAAAAGCAAACTCTGAATATAATTCAAACAATTTATGCAATATGTGAAGATAAACTTATGGAGGGGCATGTAAACATGAACACAATCAGTATAACTGTACATGACCTGTTTGGTCGTGGACTTACTGAAAACGTTGCCACTGATGCTGTTAATGATGTGGTGAAGGACCAGGCTCAGCACAGCCGCTCTGAGCAGCCTGGAGCCCAAACACAGCCAACCGTGACACGGGCCGACGGAGCTGGTAGCAGTGCACACACTCAGAAGTACTGGCCTCGAAAACACACCGATCATCGGCATTTTATTAAAGTACAAGAGTCAAAGTGCTCCACTAAGCAAACCGTGTGAACTTACATTTAGTCGTCTGGCAAATGCTTTTATCCACAGCGACTTACAAGTGAGGAACAAGGCCGAAATCCAAGAGAAACATCAAAGCAAAAACGCAAATATACGAAAGAGGAAAGACTTTTTCTTTCTTTCTTTTTTTTTAAGTGCACAGGAAAAGTTCAGCAGTTTTTAAAAATATTGAAAGTGAGGGATCACTGAGCTGAAGAGTTTTCCTTGGTGTCCTCTGTGTGGCGCTGGGACCACCAGACGTCGTTCGCCGGCTGAGCGCAGCGGACGGGAGGGATTGTAGACCTGAACGAATGAGTTTAAGTGAGCCAGAGTTGTAGAGTTGACTAATCTGGGGACAAGAGACAGGACTTTGAACTTAATCCTCGCAGCCACAGGAAGCCAGTGCAGAGACCTGAAGAACGGGGTGACGTGAGTCCTTATTGGCTGGTTGAAGATGAGGCGAGCTGCCTCATTCTGGATCATCTGCAGGGTCAGGAGTTCCGTGTCTGTGGAGCGAGAACTCATGAAGCCCGACACATTGACACGGAGGAGGTTGTTCTGGGAAAGAAAGTCTGAGAGTTGATCGCTCATTCCCGGGTTTTGGCGAGAAATGGAAGAAGAGGAACTGGTCTGTAATTCTCCACAAAGCAAAGATCGAGGGAAGGGTTAACGTGTACATTAATTTCAAAAAATAAAGGTTAAAGGTGGAGCTAATATTTTATAGGCCATAATCACAAACCAGCATTTGTTAGTTCATTGTAATTTTATTAAATGTTGTTTAACTGAACCACCAGGCGGTGTTAATGTTGTGGCTGTAATTACCTGGTGTAACCTCTACTCATAGGCTGCTGTGTTGTACTTTTTCTTGCAGTGAGGAGGTGAACAAGGCGTACAGGAAGCTGGCCGTCCTGCTGCACCCGGATAAATGCGTCGCCCCCGGTAGCGAAGATGCCTTCAAGGCTGTGGTGAACGCTCGCACTTCACTTTTGAAGAACATTAAATAACACGCAAACACATGCCTGAACCCTCGCCTAGAGATCGGACCTCCTGCCGCTCACACACGCGGACTGAAGACTCGCACACAGTGTTTATTTATTGGCGTAAAGGTTTCGTGTGCCATGTTGCTTGCCACAGTGCTGAATGCCAAGCTGACATCTGGTGAATGACCAGTTCTACCTTATTTATTTCATCTCTCAACTGGAGTGTGTGTGTGTGTGTGTGTGTGTGTGTGTGTAAGGACAGGTAAAAATATTCATTCTTGTGTTTAAAGACATAAGCAGATGATGGGTCATAGATCAACGTTTAACCTAATTTCACACTAAAACATTCTTGGACCACGTGCGTGTTATTTGTGTGCATGTACACAATCGTCAGAGTATTTACCTTCACACGGTTTTCACGTCTGGTTGCCAAATAGACAATACATGAGGAGTGTAATCAAAATGCATGTTTAATATTAAAAATAATCTTTCTATGTGGCCAACACTCCAGACAGCAAACGTCCAATCACAGCCACTCAGGTGATGGTGGTGGCTGCAGCGAACGAGTTGGACTATGGACCCGACCGCAAATCCGTCCCCGAACAGACGAAACTAGTCGGCTGCTCTTTCTTGTAAGGTCGTTTCCCCGCTCGTTACTGGAGTCTCGGATCCTCCACGTGTTCCCTGAAAATTCCCCAAATATTTGTTTTCTGAAGTCACTGATTTGCATCCTAGACATTTTCCCACATCGCCTAATCAGTTCCCTCCAATGACTGGAGCTGTCTGTGTCTTTGAGTGACCCTCATAATTCATATTCTTAATGAGCTGAAACCACTCATTTTTATTTCCTTTAGTGATGTGACATTGCTAAATTGTTCCGTCAGATTAAAATTCCTTTGTTTCCTAAATGCAGTAATACTCATAGGAACCTGCTTTTGTGCCCTTGAAGACTTTGATTTGTGCGTTTATCCCCCTGACTGGGCCGTTTGGTTCATAGAATCTTCTCCCAACGACGTGCATTTCGGTCCCGCCCGTGACTGACCCTTGACATTTCTTTAAAATCTTAAAGTCTGTCTTCAAGCGCTTCCTCTCGTGGCTGTTGAGTTCTCTTCCAGGGGAACTCGCTCCCAAAGCTATTCTGTCTGTGCTAGTGAATGGAAAAGTGGACTTCCTTCTTTGTCGCCTGAATGACATAATATATAATAAGCCTCAAGAAAACGGTTCCCTTAAACTATCCATTTTTGCTTCCTGGAAAAACCAATATGAATAACTTGGTGTATTCTGAACACATCTGTTTTTTAGCAGAAACAATAAGCAGCACTTTTCTCCCTTTGCTGCTTGTCACCTGAGCAACGAATGTTTACATAATTACTATGATGTTTACCGACTTTTTGAGTTCGATCCCGACTGTCCATCTGTGGCGGACGGACAAGCATCTTGCTGAAGCAGAGAGACGTTACATACTTTGAAGAAGTAGATTTATATTTTTACATATTTGTATCCGCAGGAGCAAATGAACACAGCATGACTCATTTAGAGGTTTTAGGTGTAGACGGTTTGACTCAAAGTATGAATTCATAATCCAGTATAGCATGTGGTCAGCATGTGTGTTTTTGCACTTCAGGACGATGTTTCCTATGAGCCGAACGTTTACTGATGTCAGAAAAAAAAGTCTGTTAACAACGGGCCAGCTTTACTTTTTAGGTTTCAATAAAAACATGTTTAAAACTAAAAAACATAAACATTTCATCTCAAATTCTAAATTAAAAACGCTCAAATTTGCCAACATTACAAATGTTTACATAAAAGCTGTATTTTCTTTTCAAACCTTAAAATATTTATAATTTCTATTCAGGTGCTTTAGTATTAACATTATATGCAGCAGTGCAATACATACTGACCGAGCCGATGGAAAGAAAAATAATCCTGAAACTGGGAACAATGGAGATTAAAATGCCATCACTTTAAAATTAAATGCTTAATATGTAACTAATATATTAATATACTAAAATTCTAAAGTTGCAAAAAATACTTGACTTGCAACTTGAGGACAAAAAACGTTTTAAAAGGTTTTTGATCAAACTGGAAAAGTGGCACAAATAAAAGTCCCGGTAAACAGGCGCGTGGAACATCACAGTTTTAATAAGCAGCGTTTGTCAATCATACACATGAATATATTTCATTCATCTTGTCAGTTTTTCATGTAATTGTGTTTCTGTTGCACGACGAGCAGCTTAAAGTTCCGATGTATTAAAGCGTCGGTGAATGATGAGTGTGTGTGTGTGTTTGGGGGAAGATCGGCCAGTTCAAACGCGCTCTTGTGTCCCCGGTTTTACTCCGTACCTCATGACTGTGGCGTTGGATCATCTGACTTGTTTCCTGTCGCCTCCGAACCTCTTTGAGGTCACATTCGCTATTAGAAAAGGGGAAACGAATTCACTAATTCATTCATTTTACCCTCGTTAGTGAAGCTGCAGTCGCAAAGTCACATGTTTAAAAAATGCTTTTCAGTCGGGAGTGAGCTCGAGTGTGTGAGTGTGTTTCAGTCTCACTGTGGTTCTTATTTGTGCACGTTCTACTGGACTTTTTGAAATAATAAAAAGACTAAAATCATTTCTCTGACTTTAGCTTTTATTCTCTGTGTGAATGTGTCTTCGTTTATATGTTTACTGGGGAAAAGACAGTACTGTCTGTAAAGTGAGCCCAGTTTCATAACAGGGGAATGATTCTATTAAATAAACCTTAGTAAAAGATGTTTTTGAAAGGAGGATAAGTCAGACATTTTAGGACATTAAAGACTTTATGATGGAGAGGAAACATTTTTACTCCTTTGAACAGTGAGAAACAATCTTTTAGAACAGTGACGTGGACATTTGTGGTTCCTCTTTTACGTTAATCACATATTTTAGGAAATCCGGTTGTGTTTATCATGGTGAGGTGGCGAAAACTGCAGTTTCCAGTGAAGCGGAGCTCAGACGCCTTGGTTTCGATCGCCCGTGTTCTCGTGTCGGCCCCATAAACACACTGAACACGGTCTGACCTACATGGCCGTGGGCCAATCCCATCATGCACCTGACCACACGGCCTATTAACGAGCGGCCGTTTGTCTCTGTTTCAGGGATCCCCTGTTGGGATTAACACACTCCGACATCTGCTGGTTAACATCAGCTGATTACACAAAGCTTCTCCACCTCAGTCCACCTCGCCCTCTGCTCTTTGTCATTTGTTGTGTTTGTGCTTTCTCCGGGTTTTTCTCCTCCTTTTTTGACAGACTTCGTCCTCAGCCTGATGCCAGCACCACGTCTTCATGGGCTCCTCATTTCCTTCATGAAGGTAAAGAACTAAAGGATTTTAGCGCCTCTGTTGAGTGGGATAGAGATTTGATTCCTTATTGCTTCCATTTGTTTGGTCTTTTGTGCAGGTTTAACCTCGACCCACAACAAGGAACAGAGAAGGTTCATTTCAACAAGGAACCTCCATGGAGAACATCGTCTTTAAGAGTCATTTTGAGAGAAGAACGTGTCTCTACAAAAGGACTCGCAGAATGAATAAAAGAAGCTTAAGGAAGACTTTAAAAATCTAAACTATCAGTTGAATGAAAGGAAAAAATAGGTGAACAAAGTCAAGTTTGATTTATAAATGCAGAATAAAAGGAAGTCGATGGCTCAAAGTGTAAAGACGACAACGAATCACGGAGAAGAGCAAAAACACAACGAACCGTAAGCGAAGGAGAGAAAAGGAAACGATGTGAACAAAGCAGTGCACAGTAAAGAAGATCGAATCTGCAGGCTGAATCAGCTAAGAGAGGACGACTAGTGGCTGACCTTTGACCTCTGCAGCCACCGAGGCATGAAACTGGCGTTACACTGAATATCTGGATAAAAGACTCCATCGCTGCAACGAGGAGGTATGACACACACACTGTGCGACCACAGGCACACGACTGGTTCTTCTTCTCTTGATAACGCTCATAAAATCATCCAAAAGTTCTACATGTGATTGTCATTACAAAGAAAACATTCTTTTCTAAACGTGGTTGTCGAGCCTAAAGTTGCCTGTCAGTCACGTGACTTTCATGTAGTCAGTACCTGTTCACTCACTCACTCGTACAGGAAGTGAGGGATCGTTACTGATCGTCAGGAGTCATTCCAGCTGTGCAGGCTGAGCAAACCAAAACCCTGTGAGCAGCAAGGAGCCAGACGTTAGAGTCGGTTCAAGTAAAACAGTCTCACAAGCGACGTGATCATCATTCAGTGCGTTAATGTTGGGACAGAGCGACAGCGACGGTCAGGGATTAGTGTTTCACGTCGGTCTGTGTCTGAACGGTTCTAAAATGGATTATTGTTGTATTATTATAGGCCTCCAAGTTTCTTATTACTTGATGGGATGTGAATCATCTTCCCATTATGACTGTTTTCTGCCTTTGTGCCGTGGGGACATCTCGGGGCAGAGATAAACTCCCTCCTCCTCCGCTGTAAGAAGCCTGTTAAGAGCCAGGAGGTCGCTGAGGTGTAATCTGATTGGATTAGCCCTGAAACCTGGAGCTGACCTAAGCCAGCTGCACGTGTTCAGGCCAGTCAGTCTGCCGGACCTTTAGGTTTTTTGGCAGAAAGAAAATCTGATCAACTGAACATGTCGAAGTTTACAACACAAAAGAAACAGAGAGATTTATGATGCTCGCCGCGTTCTACATTTGAAGGCAGAGAAACGAAGTTTTGTCTCACACCTGCAGCGTCATTCAGTTTCAAGTTTAAATGAGAGCAAATGAAAATTAAATAAACCGATAAATGTGATAGAAAGGAACAAAGCACAGTAAAATAAAGATCACACAAAGCAAAATGATGTTTGGAGCTGTTTTCCTCTCCACCAATCAGACTGCGGAGGAGGCGGACCTCGCTGCTCTCGTAACCATGGGCGACGAAGTCTGTGGTGTGGTGAGGAATGGCGACTGCGAGGCGGCGCGGCAGACCAGTGACATCACTTTCAGCGCCAAAATAAACCCCGCCCCCGGCCTGCGCAGGAAACACCTGTTGTGGAAAAACGCTGTGAGAAACATCATCGATCAGCACCACCTGTACTCGCTGCGGCTCGCCGGAGGCCTCGACAGAGGGCGGCACCGCATCGTCGTCACGGACGCCTACATCGCCGACATCAACAGGTAGAGTCAGTGACGTCAGGCCTTTTGGGAAACGTTTTTCGGCTCCTACACCCTGTGTGTCGTCTTGCAGGCAGATCCGCAGTAAGGCGTCTCGTGGAGTGCTTTGGCAGAAACGGCGCTCGTCTGCAGCTCGTGTCCACCCGACGACGCCGAGGATCACCGTGCCTCCGCGGGCAAAACTCAACTCGGTCAGTGAGACGGACTTCTTCAAGTCGTGTGGGTCAACGGTTCGAGGCGTCTTCATCCCCACACTGCAACACACTTTTAAGTAAATACACACAGACACAAGAATTGTACAGTCAATAAAATGTATTTTATGTAAATGTAAACTAAAATTACAATTTAAAACACGTCTCCTCTCTCTCTTTTTATTTAACCCTTAAACGGTTTCAGGTCTCAGGACCTGGAGCAGCTGTATCAGCAGTTCTCCTCCGGTCAGCGACGAACGTCCCTGGTTGTCACCAACGTCATCGACATCGTGACCCGACTCCTCGTCTCCCTGCTGACGTGGCCGCCCGGCTGGGGGGGCGTCGCCTGTGATTGGCTGACTGGGTTTTCTGTCGTCCTGTGTGTGGCGATCTGCCTGGCTCTGACCAGGAGGGAGGTGATGTCATCGCCACAGTGGCTGAGGTATGCTGGGAAAAACGAACTGGTCATGTGGTATTTGTGCGTCGTACGTGTCACTTTACAGGTTCGGTACCTGTTTTGCTCAGGTACCTGTCCCTGGTGAGCTGGTTGTCCCAGACCGTCCAGGTGATGGTCGGTATTTTCAGTTGGGCTGAGAGCGATCACTCCTGGTACGTCTTCTTCACCTTGTTCTCCACCTACACCCTATTGCCCCTCCCCCTCCTCTGGTCCATTGTTGCCGGGGCAACCACCTCCACCCTGCACCTGCTGGTGGATGTCTTCTGTCACTACGGCGACCACACCTTCATCAGAAAGGTTCCCTAAATGAGCGTCTGTCTTTGACTTACAAATAATCCAACTCGGTCTTAACTCGTTAACGCCTCTGGATTGATTTAGTCACATCCCGTGTGTGTGGGTGTGTCACCTGTCCAGGTGTTGTCGAAGGCCTTGCTTTACCTGGCCATGAACACAGCAGGCCTGTTCATCCACTACCTGTCGGACCGGACTCAGAGACACGCCTTCCTGGAGACCAGACGCTGCATAGAGGGGCGAGTCCGACTGGAGAGAGAGAACCAAAGACAGGTAGATTTATGTGTGGAAGCGTTAACATTCTGCTAACACCAGTATTCGAACACATCCTGGTTGAAACAAAGCAAATTCTCCCATCATAAAACCCCAAATATTTGTGTCCAGGAGCGTCTTGTGATGTCCATCCTGCCTCGTTTTCTGGTTCTGGAGATGATCAGTGACATGGCCACCGTCGACGAATATCTGCTGCCTCAGCAGTTTCACAAGATCTACATCCACCACTACAAAGACGTCAGGTAGGTGACCCCACTACATGTCTGCGTGTTTCACTTCACCCAACGAAGCCCCTTTTTTCCAAGCTGTGGAGGTTTTGACTCTGATTGTCGTCACACTTTTCTACCGTTTCCCTCTTCGCAGCATCCTGTTTGCAGACATCATTGGCTTCACCTCTCTCTCGATGATTTTGTCGGCTCAGGAACTCGTTAAAACTCTCAACGAACTCTTTGGGCAATTTGATAAACTGGCTGAGGTCGGATGATCGTAAACCATAATCTGTTAAATTAATACCATTTGATGGGCAGTTTTAGGCTCTGCATTTCAGCTTCTTCACTTCACTGCCCTTTGCTTATTTGTGCTTAGTTATTTCTCTTTCTAACACGTTAGT
Source organism: Channa striata (assembly GCA_033026295.1). Classification (NCBI taxonomy): domain Eukaryota; kingdom Metazoa; phylum Chordata; class Actinopteri; order Anabantiformes; family Channidae; genus Channa; species Channa striata. The sequence continues at coordinate 35,067,355 of CM065170.1, forward strand.
GTTTCTTTCTGATATTAAAGTTTGAATATTTAATTATATCAGAATAAACCAGAATTTAAAATCTCACTTGTTAACTTTAGCTGCTGGATTTACTAACGGAGATCGTGTGTTGGTGTTTGTCCAGGAGCATCAGTGTCTGCGTATAAAGATCCTGGGTGACTGTTATTACTGTGTGTCCGGAGTCCCCGAGCCGCAGAGAGCACACGCTCGCTGCTGCGTGGAGATGGGGCTCAGCATGATCAACACCATACGGTAAAGACACACAATTCACGCACGTCGCCGTTTACGTGAGGCTTCACAGTGATGTGGATGTTGCAGGTATGTTCGTCGGGAGCTGCAGCAGGAGCTGGACATGAGGATCGGTGTCCACTCCGGGTCCGTCCTCTGTGGGGTGTTGGGACTTCAAAAGTGGCAGTTTGACATCTGGAGCTGGGACGTTGATATTGCCAACAGCCTGGAGGCCGCCGGAGTGCCGGGGTCAGACACATTCACGCGCTTCCGTTAGGGTAGAACAGGGCCGAGCGTAGCAGTAAACTCTTTGACTGATGATGAGCACATGTTCCGACGCCTGATTTTGCTCCTTAGGCAGATTCACATCTCTCGGGCGACTCTGGACTGTCTGGGTGGGATTTACGAGACAGAGGAGGGGCGTGGCCAGGAACGCAATGAGTTTCTACGGAAACACAACGTTGACACGTACCTGATCCGCCCAGCTCTGCGGGAGGAGACCGAGCCCCCGAAAACGAGGCGTCCCAGTTATGACGAGGTGACAACCTGGAGCGCCGAGCTGCCGTTCGGAGACAGTCTGGGGATGAACTTTGTGAGGACATCCGAACCTTTGCTAACACAGCTCGCACACTCTGTGGACATTTGTTAACTGTTGACCTTTTGTACCGCCCCTCCACGTAGATCCTGGCCACGTTCACGAACGGCTCTCTGACCCAGCTGCCCAATCACATCGCGGCTCAGCGCTCGGGCTCACGGGAAGTCAACAAGAGGATTCGTGAGGCCATGGAGGTTCGGAGCAGCGAGCGCATGAGAAAGGAGCACATCACCTCGTTCACTCAGGTGTTCAAGGACTCGCAGATGGAGGGAAAGGTAAAAGCTGGACTTGCTGTAGAGGCCTCTTTGTTTCTCGGGACTAATGGGCACAATTAACCCTCCCCTGCTTGTCCCTCAGTACTCCCAGATGAGAGACGAGCTCTTCAAGTCCAACATGGTTTGTTCTTTCATCCTGCTGCTGTTGCTGATGGCTGTCCAAGTACTAGTCCCCTCCCCCAGGTACGTCTTTTTACCCGAGAGAAGCAAATGAAGACGGAATGTTTAACCGTCCTGCTCTAAGACATCTCCCATCCTCTCTCTGCTCAGGCTGTGTCCCATGATTGCTCAGTTCGTTATCAGCTGCAGCGTTTACTTCCTGCTCCTCACACTGAGTCTGGGGGAGGAGTTTAAGCATTGCCCCGCCCCTCTTCAGTCGCTCTGTTGCTGGATTCATGAAACCAAGAGTGCTCGCACGCTTCTCACGCTCACCGCCATCGCTGTCAACTTCGGAGTTGCGTCCTCAGACATCGTAAGTCTCAACGAGAGACAACTTTACTCAACTTCTCAATCCCTTAGCTGTGGGGGTGTTCAGAGGTTTCCCCAGTATCTCCTGTTTTAAAACCTCTCTGGTTCTCTGTGGTCGTTTACCTTGGTCTCTCCTTTAGCTGTGGTGCACGTCCACAGAAGCTCCGCCCACGTCCACCTGGCCTGGCATCAACATCTGTACACATCCGGAGGTGAGAGCACGGAAGCTCGCTTCAAATACCAGCTAAGCGTTTTGACCTTTGTGTCACTGACGTTCTTTCTCGTGAATAGTACATGGTGCTGAGCGGCGTGGTTGCCACGGTTACCTGCGCAGTGTTCCTCAGGTTGAGCTGTGTGTTGAAGCTGGCCGTGCTCGTGCTGGCCGCTGTCCTCTACACCTACCTCATAGAGACGCACAGGTGATCTCAGTAATGAGCTTTGAAATCCTGAAGACTGTGAAACACGAAATGATTGTAAAGACGTTTGAATTTTAGTGGAACAACTCGCTTCACAGTAGAATCACTTGTCTCTCAGATCACATCACATGTGCAGGAAGGGGGTGTGTGCCGTTCTCATGGTGATGTTTGTGCTGGCTGTCCTTTACAACAGCAGACAGGTGGGTCGCACGTCTCGTTTCTGCTGGACTAGATCTTTGAGTCGGGCCTGTGTGGTAGAAAAACTTCTGTCCTCTTTTTTGTTTCGGCTGCGTTCTCTGCCAGCTGGAGGCAATGGCCCGCCTCGACTTCCTGTGGCGTCTCCAAGCGAGGAAGGAGGTGGAGGACATGAAGGAGCTGCGGGAGCACAACGAGTGTCTGCTGCTCAACATTCTGCCGGCCCACGTCGCGCAGCACTTCCTGGAGAGACAGCGGAACAATGAGGTACACTCACCTGTCCTGGGGTGTGCGTTAGCCGAGCTGCGGGCAGTAGCTGCCTACGTGTTGTTAGTGGAAAGCCAGCCGTGCTGCTGACGACCACCCACCGTGCGGGTTCTTGTGCCTTCAGGAACTCTACTCGCAGGCGTACGAGCGAGTCGGCGTCCTCTTTGCCTCCCTGCCGGGTTTCTCTGCCTTCTACGAGCGCAAGGAGCTCGCTCATCAGCACGTGGAGTGTCTCCGGCTCCTCAACCACATCATCACAGACTTCGATGAGGTTGAAGCACAGAGACACACACAACACAAAACCTTTTTTTAATCCTACACGACAGGTTTGATTGTAACACACAGTGAAAGTGTTTGTTCCTGGACGAAATGATCAAAGCACAGACAAAACTGCTAAACGGGCTCCACCTTCAGTTTGGCTGATGTCATTGTCTGAAAGTAGGACTTTGATTTGCTGTGGTGTCATTTTACTTTTTCCAACGTACGAATCTTTTCTCTTGGTCTGCACAGCTGTTGGATGAATGTTATTTCCAGGAGGTGGAGAAGATCAAAACCATCGGCAGTTCGTACATGGCAGCGTCTGGCCTCTCTCCGGACAGACAGGTTAGCGTGCATCAGGTTACGTCGTCCATGAAAATGTGAGAAGTATCCGAATCACCAAAGAGGAAAAGGTTAACTGTGTGTTTCGGTTTTGTGTGTGTGTGTGTTCAGGAGTGTGAGGACGACTGGCATCACCTCAGCGAGTTGGTGCTGTTCGCTCTGGCCATGCAGGAAACACTCAGACACATCAACACACACACAGGAAACAACTTCCAGCTCCGAGTTGGTACGCACAACGCGGACCCCCCCCCCATTTAAGATGTGTTTAAATCGGCTAAATGAAACCTCCCGGCGTGTGACCTGTGACCTCTGCCTCCAGGTATCGCCCACGGCCCGGTGATCGCAGGTGTGATCGGTGCCACCAAACCTCAGTACGACATCTGGGGGACGACGGTGAACATGGCGAGCAGGATGGAGAGCACTGGAGTCAGTGGGAGGATACAGGTGAGGACGCCTGTCTGTGGAAGACCTCGTTCGTTTTCATGCTCGTTCAAACCTCCTTCCTCAGGTCCCAGAGTCCACCAGCTGCACGCTGGTTCAACGCGGCTTCCTGCGGCAGCTGAGAGGGAACATTCACGTCAAAGGCATCAGTGAAGTCCACGGGAAGGTGACGCGTACATTTTACTCTGGTAGCGTGTAGCTCAGTGATTCTAAACGTGAGGTACATGCCTCGTAAAGTAACGACATGCGTTACCACACAGTGCAAACATGTACAAGAAATAAACGTACAGACGTGATGTTTTTTTTTAGGTTCGTACGTATTTCGTGAGCAGTCGGGACGAGCGATCCAGTTTCGTGGAGCGCGGGGGCGGGCGAGGCCTGAACAGGAACACACTGGGAGCTGTGGTTTACAGTCTGGTTCAGGCCAGAAAGAGAGAGAAACTGAGGGAGGAGAACGGAGGCTTTCACCTGGTGGAAGCGTCGTAGGAGGAGGAGGAGGAGGAGGAGGAGGAGGAAGGCTGCAACCGATGGAGTTTGATGGAGAACCTGTGAGGTTCTGAGCTGCAGCTAAAGATGAAAAAGAGCAAGTAGGACCAGACCGAGACTTGAATTACTCCCATTGCAGCAACAGTCGCACACGTTTCCACCAAGACTGAACATCCAGTGTGTGTGTGTGTGTGTGTGTGTGTGTGTGTGTTTTTTTGGACTTGCTGACTGAGCCGCAGGTCCGACTGGTGTCCGAACTGCAACAGCGACAATCCTGTAGTTTGTGCAGACACGTGTCTCATTCACAGATTCACATTAAAACGTTTTTTCTTCTTCTTGATGCTGCTGATGTTTTGGGACGTGGTCACTCTTCTAATGGCTGGACTCTCTCGCCGACATTTTGGAGAACAGAGGATTTCATTTACCGTGTGATTATTTACTGTGATCTTTTCTACTCTGCCGTTTTCTTCGTCTCTGTTGTTTAGGAAAATGAAGGCGCTCCGTCAAATAATGAACGAGGCGAATGTCCCGCAGGTGAAATGTACATGACAACAAACCTGGGTCAGATTAGCTGGAGGATTAAGATTTATTTAAGTTAGGATTTGGAGAGGAGCGCTCGGCGCTGCAGCCTCACAGTGAGAAGGTCCCGTGGGAATCCACCTGTGACAGCTGGGAGGGGCCCAGCCCCCAGGGACCCTGAACACGATTAAGTGGTTACAGGTGAATTCTTGCTGCGGCTCACACACGGAACGTCCTTCTGGTGTCTCCCCGTAAATCCCCGGCATGTGCAGCTGCACACCCTCACGTTCCCTGATGAGGTTGTGCCTGCTGAAGGGGCGTCAGAGTGAGTCTGCCCGGCTCATCCTCTGTGGGTCACTCACACATTCTCTCCATGCTCTCGCCCGGCTGGATGCCAGGCTCTTCTCCCTCCTCACGCTCTCCCTCGTCCCCGTTGAGTTCCTGGTCACCTGTATATTTCTGAGGGTCAGACGAGCCTTACGGACCTGTGCATGTTAGAGCTGCTCGCCTGGTTATGCTGCTACCTCTGCCCCGTCCTGTAGCCCCCCTGCAAAACTGCAGTCACTGAGGTGTGTGTGTGTGTGTGTGTGTGTGTGTGTGTGTGCGCGCCTGTACGTAGGCGGGTTTTAGGGTCAGAGTTCGGGGTTAGACGTGTTATAGCTGTACGTGTGTGTGAGAGAATCCTCCAACTGTAAAAGTCGCCATTAAACCTTCAACTCGACAGCAGAACGTGTGTCACGTCTGAATTTTTCCTCCTTCTACTTTACTGTACAGTTTTGTGTAGGAACCGCGTCATTATGTGGTCCTGGTTTGATCCTCGTCTGTGACCTTTGCTTCATGCAGGTTCCATCTTTAAAAGTTTTATGTGGCACATTTTCTCAGAGTTGGAGTGAAAAATCTCGTTCCGCTGCAGCTCGGCACCGTAAAGACAGGTCTCACTGCGGCCGCCGTGGCCCCGCTGGTGGAGGCCCCCAGACCCTGAGGCCGGGTCCCGGTGAAAACTGGAGACGCCGTTCTGCTCGTTTCCCCTCTGCTTGATTAGACGCTGGATAAGACCACAGCACAGCAACGCTCGGCTTATTAATGCGCCGCAGCATTTTAAAATGTCGGCTTCTCGTGGCCCCTTTCATTCTTCTCCGTGTCCGCAGACGTTTCCTGACAGAAAAACCAAGGGAATCGAATTGGCCGAGATCACATGAATCACTGATCCATGTGTTCACAGACCACACGCTGCACGCTCCTTCATGTTCAGCTTAGAATCAAAGAGGCTTTTATGAACAATAACCCACATTATTAAATGTTCATTAAATGTTATTCATCTTTTTTATTTCTGACTCTTTGTGTTAATAACTGGTTTTGTTGCAGCCTGTTTGATAATGTTGCTTTGGAATCGACCTTCGAGTTTATCACCTGTGAATCATTAGCTTCATGAAGGTGTGAACGTCAGCTGAAGCTCGTGTCTGGAGAAGCTGCGGCTCTAAACTCCATCAGACTCTTCAGCTTCCTGCTGTTTTCAGACTGTAGCTCCAGGGAAAATGTCCGCGTGATTGAGTGGCGCTTGAACGCATCATCACATCTTTGATGGGGGGCGGTGTTTGATCGGGGGGGCGGTGTTCGATGGGGGGCGGTGTTTGATCGGGGGGGCGGTGATGGGATCACCTCTGAGAGGCTGACAGAACCCGCGGACAGGACGCAGGACACCGGCAACGTGACGATGATGGACGGGACCGTGGACGATGCTGAGACCCGGTTCGGGTCCGGATCAGACGAGCTCATCTTCTTCGTCAACGGGAAGAAGGTAAAATAATCCGGATGAATTCTGCACGAGCATGTGGCGTTTAAAGTTATTATAGCGCGACGTTTCCGGTCAGCTGTTCTCATCTGTGATGTTTCGTGAAATCGATTATTGATATTGATAATTATCGACCCATTGATGATAGGAACTTTATTAAACTCCTTTATTCGTTAATTAAATAACCAGTAAGTTTGAATTCAGGCCGTAATGAACCGATAATGCGCAGCTGCATTAGTGTCTGTGCGTTTAATCAGAATTTCATATTAGAGCAAATTAAATCCAATCTGAGAAAGAAAAAGTCCGAACGGAAAAGGTTAGTGAAGTTCACTAATGTGTGAGAAGAAAGAAGGTTCTGAAGCAGAACAAGAACCTCGAGTGTAGCCGGGTCAGAAACAGGTGAGGGAGGTTTCAGAGCATTTTCTATTTCTCCAGTCACACCTTTGACTTTGTGATTGTCCGGGATTCACTGGTTATGACTGTCAATGTTTTCTCCTGCAGATTGTTGAGACCAACGCAGATCCTGAGATGACGCTGTTGACATATCTGAGGAGGAAATGTAAACACACACTCATTCATCCTGTATGAATATTACAAATTCTGTCACATGCGGAGCTTCACTCACTAACAAGTTTGCAGGATTTCTGAGAATTTCTATGTTTTGGATCTGACAGTCGTCATCATCGTCGGTGCCGCAAAGCTTTTACTTCTTGTTTTACTCTGACAAACTGTTCACTCACTTTGTCTTTTCATTCAGTGGGACGTTTGTCCCCAGAGAAAATGTGTGAGGTTTGGACACAACCTTGACAAAGACTAAGTAGGATTAAAAATAAATCAGAAAAGAGGAACAATTTCATTTGTCTCGAAACGGGTCAAAGTTTCTGTTCAGTTGTGTGTAAGAAAAAAGTTGAGTTTTTTTACTGGAGTTCGGTTTGTCGGCTCCCAGCGTGATGAGTGAGGTCAGTGACCGTGTCCGAGATGACAATCAGTAAGACAAAGTCCAAATCCACTTTAGAGGAAGTTTGTGGCCAAGTTTACTTTATCACCATCAACTGTCGACACGCTGAGTTGTGAGATGATTCAGGATTCACAGCAGATGTTCCTCCTAGTTTTTCCCGTTTACAGGACTCAAGAATAAAACACACACGGTTATATTTATAGAGCTACAGATAAGCGTCCAGTTCAAGGTTTATTAAACTGCATCTAACTCTGGCAAATGTGCTGGAGCCTTTTGAAGGGCCAAGTCAGGGTCCTCTGTAAAGCCCCAAAGCTCCCAGATGTCTGTCTGTAGACTTGATGACAGATCCAACAAAACTCAGGTGTTTAAGCAGATAAAACTATAACTCCAGTTTGACTTCGTGGACTCCACGATTACTGCCAAGAGTCCAAGTCGTCTCATACGAGCACGTACAGTAAGCTGAACTCTTATCCATCTGCAGGTCAGAGTGCGTTTGATTCAGTCAATCATTAAGTGAATCCACGTGAACTCTGTGTTCAGTGTGTTTAACAGGAACCAAGCTGGGTTGCGCTGAAGGCGGCTGTGGGGCCTGTACCGTCATGCTGTCCAGATACCAAACGCACACTCAGCAGCTGCTGTATCCTCTGTGTCTGTGTCTGTGTCCCTACAACCATCTGAAACCTTTTAAACTCGTGTCACGACGAACACGCCTTAACTCTGTCCAGTCATTGTGCCGTCAACGCCTGCCTCGCCCCCCTCTGCTCGCTGCACCTGGTCGCTGTGACGACCGTGGAGGGCATCGGCAGCGTGGCCCGAAAACTGCATCCTGTCCAGGTAAAACTGCAAAGATCCCGTTAACGTCCCAGTTATGTTAAAGCTGCATTCGTTTCCTTTTGGACGCTAGAGGGCAGAAAACTGGAGGAAAAAACCAACGTCACAAACATTTTTAACCACGCGAGTCACTTAACTCTTCACTAATAAATGATTGTGGAGTATATTTATGCGTTATTAATTTTGGCTTTGTGTGATCAGGAGAGGATAGCGAAGGCCCACGGCTCCCAGTGCGGTTTCTGTACCCCGGGAATCGTCATGTCCATGTACGCTCTGCTCAGAAACAAGCCCACGCCCAAAATGTCCGACGTGGAGGAGGCTTTCCAAGGTATGGACGTGGAATTATGGCATTTGAAAATAAAAACATGTGTCAGAACTGGCCTGACAATGATCTGTTTCATCAGGAAATCTGTGCCGCTGCACTGGATACAGACCGATACTGGCGGCGTACAAAACCTTTACCGCGGTGAGAACTTACACATGTTCAGTGACACGCAAGAAATGTCACCCTGCAAGTCCTCAGGCGTGGACACATTTGGCTTGTTGCACACGGTTGAGAAAACGTTTCCAATCCCGTCATGACTGTTGGTGCCAGGTGTCTCAGTAATGTGGTGGGACTTGTCTTGCAGGAGGGCGGGTGCTGCGGTGGCAGAGGGCAGGACAACGGCTGCTGTGGGACCCGCGGCGTCAGAGCCGAGGAAACCCCGGAAGGAGACGTAACCGCGAGTTTGATTGTAACGATGATGCCGTTAAATGAACTGTGTCTGAAAACGTGTGTGTTTTGCAGGACGCCACATCGCTGTTCAATGCACCTGGCTTCACGCCCTTTGACCCCACGCAGGAAGTCATCTTTCCCCCTGAACTCATGGTAAACGACAAAAACCAGAAAGCACAACCACAATTTTCAAGAATTTAACTTCAATCAAAATGTCCAAAATGTTTTCACCTGCAGAAGAAGAGTTTTGGGTTTCCTTCAGTGTCAAAGGATCCTTGTGTAGTTTTGTGCACATCACAAACAGGATCCTTTAGGTCCCTGCTGTGACCCGTTCAGTCTGCGCACACACTCTCAAACGTTCCAGTTCTTCCTGTTCGGTTTACTTCTTTCCTTCGTCCCACCCAGTCTCTAACCAAATGTCAGAGGGCACGTTCACTGCGCTTCCGCGGTGAGCGCGTGGTGTGGCTGCAGCCCGACAGCTTGGACGAGTTCCTGCGTCTCAGATGGAAACATCCGGACGCCCGTGTGGTGGTGGGAAACACCGAAGTGGGTGAGTTCGTCTCACACAAACACATGTTCGCTCGTTCGCCCGTTCGCCCGCTAACTCGCTGAGCGTGCTTCCAGGCATTGAGGTGAAGTTTAAGAACATGGTGTACCCGGTGGTCCTGGCTCCGGCCCTCATCCCCGAGCTGAGCGCAGTGACTCACACTGACGACGGTGAGGGCACCGACTGGTGACGCTCGTCTGAACTGAGACTTTTCCTGGGGCTGATGTTTTCACACGTTTGTGTTCAGGCATAGTGTTCGGAGCAGCGTGTACGCTCAGCCACATGGGGACAGTCCTGAGGCGGGCGGTGGACACGCTTCCTCCTCATCAGACTGAAGTCTTCCTCGCTGTCCTGGAACAACTGCGCTGGTTTGCTGGACAGCAGATACGCAACGTAGCCGTGAGTCTCACGTTCACGTTCACTCAGTTAGGCTGTCAGGCTCTTCCTCATCCTGTTGGTCTCAACTATCATGTATTCGAGAGCAGCGGGTAGTTCAGGGGGCTGCCAGGGAAGAGTGGAGCCTCTCGGGGCAATGCACAGGGCCACAGAGCAGTTAAACTTCAGGGCCCGAAGACAGCGAACGCTTTCAGGATTCCAGCCAGTTTATAGCTGCTGAGGGTTGGTCAGAAAGGCCGGAACAGCCCAAGCCCCAGACAGTTGAGGGAAAGTGGAGGTCCAGACGCCCCCAGGACACACACAGAGCCACTTCAGCTCACGTGGTTTGGTTTTCTCATAGAAAATGCATCACGACTCACATTTTGATTCAGTCCACCTCACCGAGGGGAGTCACTCTGTAGCGCTGTCTCATTTCCTGCGTGTTACATTCAGGCCGTCGGTGGAAACATCATGACTGCCAGCCCCATATCAGACCTCAACCCTGTTTTCATGGCAGCCGGATGCAAACTCACGCTGATGGACAAAGGTAACACACACACACACACACACACACTCGTGCCTCATCTGTTCGTTGTTTTTTGCCTGAGATTCATTGGTTCAAGTCACGCTGAAGCCACAGTTATTAAAATTTCAAATATGAGTAACTGAAGGTCACTTTTGCCTTTTCAGCTTCTAAATGCCCAGTGGCATTCAAGTCCGAGTGTGTGACTTTTATTTTGAAAGGAGCTTTTGATGGTAATAAAGTTATATCGCTACAGTATAACTGTCCGTGAAATGACACAGTCACAGTTTATTCACCGACTCCATGTTTGTACGAGTGACCTTTAGTCCACGGTCACGCATATCGTCCAGCTGCGGAGTCTATAAACGCTCGATGTTCTAGCTTATGTCAGAACTGAAACAAAGATTCGTGTTAAAAACGTTCCACCTTTTACGTTTGTCATCGACGCTTTGCTCGCTTGGGCCCAAATGCTCGGCGGCATTGGATTAAAATCCAAATTTAGTTTGTCTTATTTAAGCTTTAAACCAAAGCAAAGATCCAATCTCATGAAATTCAGACACACAGATTTTATAATCAGCAGCTCACAGCCGACAAAGACTAAATCTGCGTGTTAATTCTTGTTAAACTCGCCCCCCAACCTGAAGTAACAGGTTCCACGTTGTGGTCTTATATGATGTTGTGGTTGTGACCTGACGGTTTTACCCGTCTCTCCCTATTTCGGTGTCAGACGGCAGTCGTGTGGTTCAGATGGACGACACTTTCTTCACCGCTTACAGACGGACGGTGCTACGACCACAGGAGGTCCTGGTGTCCATAGAGATCCCGTTCAGCGAGAAGGTAGTTACAGCATCCCCCCAGTAACTGCTGTCACCTGGCAACCACTTATCAACAAGCATTAGTAACCTAGCAACCACACGAGCCAGTTACCTACTGTCCAGTCCAGAAATCTGTGACCCGGCAACCACCGTCAGTCACTTAGCAGTCACCACGCTGTTGTGGTCTGTAACCTAGCAACCACCGACAGAACCGTTCAGACCGACTCTGGTGTTTGCACCGTCTCTCTCCTCAGGGTCAGTTCGTCTCCGCCTTCAAACAGTCGCCTCGTCGTGAGGATGACATCAGCATTGTCACTGCGGCAATGAGCGTTACTTTCGCTCCAGGTACGAAGCGTGTGGAGCGATTGCGACTGAGCTATGGCGGCATGGCAGCGACTACGGTGCTGGCCAAGAAGACGGCAAACAGACTGCGAGGAAGGTAAGACTCAAACTGAGAGTGAAGTGAAGGATCAGACGAAGCAGCGTCACACTTTCCCTGTGATGTCATCCAGGTGCTGGGGGGAGGAGCTTCTGCAGGAGGCTTGCTCCTCACTGGCTGACGAGATGACCCTTGACCCTTCTGCACCAGGCGGCATGGTGACGTACCGGCGAACGTTGACCCTCTGCCTCTTCTACAAGTTCTACCTGACAGTGCTGCGGAAGCTCAGACAGCAGGTAGGACGTTGTTTTCCAGAAACAGAAATCACACCAGCGGCCTTTGAATGAGAGCAGAAACAGAATGTCTGTTTCCTGTCAGGGTGTTAATGTGGAGGAGATCCCGTCAGGCTTTCTGAGCGCTACAGACGTTTACCGTCCACAGACTCCCTCCAGTGTTCAGATCTACCAGGTAAACAACAGTTAAATTTACGGAGCGCCTCAGTGAGCCGTAGTTGCATTAATATCATTTCATAAAAAACTGAATCATTTCATTTTCTGCCGGGTGAAATAGTTCTGCTTCTTTTTAATTGGCTTACTTGTTTTCGCCCTGCTCCTCCAGGCTGTGCCAGACGGACAGCGTCAGGACGACGTGGTGGGCCGTCCCATGATGCACCTGTCTGCTCTGAAACAGGCGACTGGCGAGGCGCTTTACTGCGACGACATGCCGCTGTTTGAGAACGAACTCTACTTGTCGCTCGTCACCAGCGGCAAAGCTCACGCTCGTATCGTGTAAGGCTCCAAGCTAAACCCCCACGCACAGCTGCAGCCGTAGGCGCCGGTCCGCTCTAACCCAGGTGTGTGTTGTAGATCCATAGACGCCTCAGCAGCGGAGCGTATGCCCGGTGTCGTCTGCTGCGTGTTTGCTGAGGACATCCCGGGCAGCAACGCCACTGGAACTATCGAATACGACGAGACTGTCCTCGCCAGCCACCAGGTGTGTTGTAGTTGTGTAGCTTTAACGGTTCAGGTTCATGCCCAGACAAGAGATATTTCCCTCTTCCTCTCAGGTGACCTGTGTGGGTCACATCATCGGCGCTGTGGTGGCTGACACGCAGCTTCATGCTCAGAAAGCCGCCAAAGCTGTGAAAGTCCAGTACGAGGAGCTGGAGCCTGTCATCACCATCCAGGTGAGAATGTCTGCACCAGTTTTTACGACACCACAGCTTCTAATCTGTGGTGCAGTTAGGAGTTAAAAAGGATGAGATGAGGTGAAGTGAATGTGTGTCAGGTGGTACGTGGGCGAAGCTGTTCATATCTGTTGCAAACTGAAGACGAGCTCACCTTCTCCTTCTAAACACACAAGTCAAATAAGTGTCTGTTGTTTTGATTGACAGGAGGCTATCGCCGCACAGTCATTCTTTCAGCCAATCAGAACCCTCCAGAGGGGGGACCTAGAGGCGGGCTTTAAACAAGCTGACCACATCCTGGAGGGTAGGACTGTCTGAGCGACGGTGATGTCCTCCGGCCTGCAGCTGGTCATGTCTTGATTGCTGATTACTGATTGTCTGACAGGTGAGATGCACATCGGAGGCCAGGAACATTTCTACCTGGAGACAAACGTGACTCTGGCCGTTCCTCGAGGAGAAGACGGGGAGATGGAGCTGTTCGTTTCCACTCAGTCTGCCTCCAAAACTCAGGCAATCAGTGCAGTTTTTCTCCTGCTGTCTTCCTCCATCTGCTGCAGTCGTCGCTCACACGTCTGTCTCTGTTTTAGTCTTTGGTGGCGAAGGCTTTGGGCGTCCCTGCTAACAGGGTGGTGGTCCGGGTGAAGAGGATGGGCGGAGGCTTTGGAGGGAAGGAGAGCCGGACCACCGTGTTGTCCACCGTGGTCGCCGTGGCAGCAAACAAGTACAACAATCACTCTGCGAACTTTAATTTTTTAAACTTAATTTATAAAAGTTTGTAAAAGAAAATCTGCATTTTTGTTTCAGGCTGAAGAGACCTGTCAGGTGCATGTTGGACAGAGATGAGGACATGCTGATCACTGGAGGAAGACACCCATTCTATGGGAAGTACAAGGTGGGAGGGAGAAGTCTGGTAACAACTGCACTTACTCAGTCAAAAATGCTTTTTGCTTATTGTCCTGCTTCCTTTTCGCCTTTGCCAGGTTGGATTTTTGAACAGTGGGAAAGTTGTGGCGCTGGACGTGTCCTACTACAGCAATGCTGGAAACTCCACCGACCTCTCTCTGTCAGTGAGTTGACATTATTTCCCACCTAATCCTTCGTAATGGCACTTTTTGCCGATGACACACTTATTTTGACCTGTGTTCCGTGGAGATCATGGAGCGCGCTCTGTTCCACATGGAGAACTCGTACAGCGTGGCAAACATTCGTGGCCGGGGCTTCATGTGCTGTACCAACCTGCCGTCCAACACCGCCTTCAGGGGCTTCGGAGGGCCGCAAGGCATGCTGGTCGCCGAGAACTGGATGACCGACGTGGCCCAGAGTCTGGGCAGGCCGACGGAGGAGGTCTGTCTGAGACTAAAGTCCGAGGTGGTGAACAGGCTGCGTTACGGTCGGAGTTGACGATGACGATCAGTGTTTTTCGCGCAGGTGCGGCGGTTAAATCTGTACGTGGAAGGAGAATCGACGCCCTACAACCAGGTTTTGGATCAGTTTACCTTGGACCGGTGCTGGGACGAATGCCTGTCACGCTCTGGATACCAGCAACGCAGAGCAGCCGTTGACCTCTACAACAGGTAGAAGTCGATGACGTTTCTGCAGCACCAAGTCCGGTGCAACAGGTAATGAATGAACGTTTTCTGCTTTCAGACAGAACCGGTGGACCAAACGAGGACTCGCCGTCGTCCCCACCAAGTTTGGCATCAGCTTCACTGCCGCGTTCCTCAACCAGGTCTTTTAAACAACAACCACTAAGAAACTGTGAATAGTCACAAAGGTTGTGTGAATATGGATGGTCGTGTGTTGGTGTGTGTTTCCAGGCTGGAGCTCTCGTTCACATCTACACAGATGGTTCAGTGTTGTTGACTCATGGTGGGACAGAGATGGGACAGGGACTTCACACCAAGATGGTTCAGGTCAGGCCACATCCTCAGCACCAGGTCTCCTGTCTGATGTCTTTATGTTAAACAGCACCACCGAGTGGAGAATCAAAGAACTGCACAGTCCCCTTCTCCAGGAGGGGCTCTAACGCTGGGCTGTGATTAGTTTGGGGATTGGGGGATGACGGTTGACTTCTCACTTTGTACTCTGGAATCGTGCTGACCTGCATTTAAGAACGTTGCACGTGAACAAATAACGTACTGACTGACTGTGTGTTTTCCAGGTTGCCAGCAGGGTTCTGGGCATCCCCCACTCAAAGATCCACATCTCAGAGACCAGCACTAACACGGTCCCGAACACCAGCCCCACCGCTGCGTCGGCCTCCTCTGACCTCAACGGAGCCGCCGTGCAGAACGCCTGCGAGGTCCTGGTAAAACGCCTGGAGCCGTACAAGGCCAAGAACCCCAAAGGATCATGGGAGGACTGGGTGAGCAGAAGCAGTAATTAAAGAACACGATGTTCACGTCACAACGTCAGATGCGACTCATCACTGCGTTTAAGAACGGTTCCGCAAGTAGAGGTACGCACTAGTTCACTAGATGCGAGCATTTCCTTTGTGTTTCAGGTGACGGAAGCGTACTTCGACAGGGTCAGCCTCAGCGCAAATGGATTTTACAAGTGAGTTCACCGGGCGACTAAATATGTTGGACTGTCATGTTCCCGACGTACGTTCAGCGTTGCTCGTGTCTTCTCAGGACCCCAGATCTTTGTTATGACTTTGACTCAAACACTGGACGAGTGTTCAACTACTTCAGCTACGGAGTGGCGTGTTCCGAGGTGGAGATCGACTGTCTGACCGGAGCTCACAAGGTCAGTAAGAACTGAAGCGAGACAATTAATTAAATTAAATTAAGGTCCAGCTGTTGGTATCAAACATTGTCCCACAAGGACGCGTCATTTTTTGCCGATAGTCCTTCTGAGTCAGACTGTGATTTAAATGTTAAAAGCATATTTTGATTCTACACTGACATACAGAACCTGAGCACCACCATAGTGATGGACGTCGGTCGCAGCCTCAACCCAGCTATAGACATTGGTCAGGTGAGTCCATCAGTCAAAGACGTACATTAAAATAGAATTAATAACCCTGTGGCTCTTTTGGTGTAAAGACGGTTTGAATTAGTTCCACCCTCATCTTAAAACGTCCTGTGTGTGTCTTCAGGTGGAGGGAGGCTTCGTGCAGGGCCTGGGCCTCTTCACCCTGGAGGAGCTTCATTATTCCCCCCGGGGCGTCCTCCTCACCCGGGGTCCAGGTTCTTATAAGATCCCGGCGTTTGGTGACATTCCCACTCAGCTCAGTGTCTCGCTGCTCCGGGACGCACCGAACAGCAAGGCCGTCTTCGCCTCCAAGGTTTGTTGCCCCCCCCCCACAGCCACACATTCTACGCTGATCCAGAAGAGCTGACAGCACCATGAGTCTGTGCACTGTTTACAGGCTGTGGGTGAGCCCCCACTTTTCCTGGCGGCGTCGGTTTTCTATGCCAT
Source organism: Channa striata (assembly GCA_033026295.1). Taxonomy (NCBI): domain Eukaryota; kingdom Metazoa; phylum Chordata; class Actinopteri; order Anabantiformes; family Channidae; genus Channa; species Channa striata. The sequence continues at coordinate 35,083,389 of CM065170.1, forward strand.
CAAAGAGGCCATCAGTGCTGCCCGGGCGGAGTCAGGCGTCAGAGGGCCGTTCAGGCTGGACAGCCCCGCCTCCGCTGAGAGGATTCGCAACGCCTGCATCGACCGGTTCACCAAAATGGTACAAGAGCGTCAAATATTATTGGGAATATCCTGAAAAATCTGCAGTATTTGTGCTCATCATGAGACATTTATCAAAGCGCTTGTTTAGAAAGAACCTGTCACAGCTTTTACTTCGTCACATTTTATTGTCTTCATCGTCCCGTGTTTTTTTTTTTTCTGCTTCAGTGCCCTGCTGCTGAACCTGGCACCTTCACCCCCTGGTCGGTACAAGTCTAGATGACGGAGACAGATGATCACTGACTGTGAATGTGTGAAAGTCCCGAAACACAACGAGCCACTTTCTACCTGCAGGTTTCAGCCAGTAACTGACCTCCAGCCACAGTTAATGCTGCAGCTACACGTCCTCCACATTATGTCCTGTATTAAGAAACAGGAAGCAGTTTTACGGCGGTTTTCCAGACGGTGGAGCCGGTAACGGTGTCTTTTTTCCAGACTCAGGGAATGAAACATTACGTCTTCATTCAGAAACGCAAATATGAAAAATCCAAACTGTGTGATTAGTGCTGCACTTTCACTTCAGGTGATTACACACATGAACAAGACTGGAATTAAGTGTTGGTTGGTTTGTCACACCGACCTGGATGAATGAAATAAAACTTCAAGAAGAAACATCGCAGGCTTCACGTTCCCTTTATTGTTGTTTGAGTATGTGGTCTACAGGTCCCGGTTTCTGTGGGGAAGAACCTTCACAGGGAGGCGTCACTTCGGGGCAGCCTGCTCATTGATCACCTCCGTGTTAATTATGTGGTCAGAGTGTGAACTATGAGGGTCGCATATTTGTCCCATCGGCTCCGAACCGCCAACACGTGACGAGCTGCACGACTCCTTCACTCTTGCAGTGAAGCAGGTCGTGATTTTAAAGGGTGCGTGTAGTGAGGAATGAGAAAAGTCTGCGGTGTCAGAATTCACGTCGGTCATCAGCTCGTCTGTGCTTGGCTGGATGTGAACAGGAATAAGTGAATTTTTATGTTATAGTTTGAGGAACAGGAACTTCTGAATTATTTTGGTGAATGTAATATGAACTTTTCCTTGTCAGCACGCCCTCAGGGTCAGAGGTTTATTCATAAAGTTCTCTCCAGGCGCCACAGTGGTTCTAACTTGTTTCTCCAAACGCTCGTTGGTGCTGGGCTTTGACCGGCACGACCAGCAGAGGGCGGCAGCAGCTGCTTCCTGTCAGAGACCGAGGCCCGGTCCCAGCAGACCTCAGTGAACCGCCTTGATTCTCAAAGGCAGGGTCCTGGTTTTCTTCTGCAGGCTCAGTTGGATCATGGCTCCCAGGCGGATGGAAACCAAACCGGTGATCTTCTGTCTGAAGACGCTGCTGCTCTTCTACTCCTTCATCTTCTGGGTGAGAACAACACTTTTACAGCACCATATGAAATTTTACTGATTCATTTTATGCAGCAATCAGATCAATTTTGACAAGTACAAAGTTAATATTCTGTAAATCCGAATGTCTCTACCTACATCGGACCATGTTTCAATTATAGTCTCGAGTCATTTCAATATAAAATGATTTAAATGACTTTAAACTTGACACCGATGAAAGGAAGTTGGCATTTTATTTCACTGTTGGTGAGTTTTAACAAAGGAAAGTCTTCTCGTGTAGACGACAGGAAGTTTGCGCTTACAAAGAGAAGGACTGTGATCGGAAGGTTCTGTAATTATATCCGCTCTGTGAGGAGCGAGGACGAGCTCTGAGCTGTGACACCGAGACGATAATGAAGATCTGAAAATACAAGAAGCGGGTTCACATGGTCTCACACCGCAGCTCAGGCTGTTGTCTCGTCCTTTTCGAGCTGCTGTGGTTTTCGTCTAGTCCTCTTGTTTAGGAGTTGACTTGACTTTCCTGGCACCTCTGTAACTCCTCTCGACTCCTGGTTGTTTCTTCTAGTTGCTGCTTTGTCTGTTTTCTAACTTGTCCTTATCTAGTGTTTCTCCTTCGTTGTGTTTGCTGCCTCGTCCTCACTTCTTGTTTTCTGCTTCCAGCTGTTTTGCAGGTCGGATGTGTGTGTTCATCACATTCCAGGTGTGTTGACCCGACCTTTCTTTGATTAGAGATGTTTCCTCTTCCCGTGTGCATACTAATGAATGTTTTAATTATTGAATTTGGATTATGGTACAAAATGCCTCATGGAGATTTCCAGTGTGCCTGTTTTATTCATCGCTGGAGCGGAATAAAGCCTCGCAATCTGTCGCCTGCTTCACAGACACAGACTCTGTAGGTTTCATCCCAAATCCAGCCAACAATGTGACTCCAGCCGACCAGTTTTTGATCACCAACAGGCGACGAGTGTTTCAGCATCACAGCTTTGCTGTTTGAAATGTTGATGCAGGCGCAGCAGGAAGGCGAAATCATTTATCATTGATTTCATCTTTATGTCCCCGCTGCTTCCTGCCTTTTCTCCCCTTTCTGATCCTTCAGCTGGCCTCACCCCCACGAACCACCTCCACCTGACGCAGCGTCCAGACATTGTCTCTCTCACATTTGAAATACGAGTGACTACAGCTGCTGAAGCGGTTTGTTGTGTGTGTGTCAGCAGCTCCAGCTGTTTTTTTCCCACCTGTCTGTCGCTTTCTCACCTCACTGTCACAGCTTATTACTGTCATGTGGATGTGAATCTCAAACGCCTCCCTCCTGCTCAGATCAGGTTTCTCAATGCTGCTGTCTGTCCTGTGCCCCCCCCTCAGGTGACAGGTGTGGTCCTGCTGTCGGTGGGCTTATGGTGGAAGTTCATGTTGGCTCCCTACATGCTGTTGGTCTCCAGCGACCACTCCAACGCTCCGTACGTTCTCACAGGGACCGGAGCTGCCATTGTCCTGTTTGGACTTTTCGGCTGCTTCGCCACCTGCCGGGGCCGCCCCTGGATGTTAAACCTGGTCAGTTGATACCATCTTCCATTATTGCTGTTTGGCACCTTGGTATTTGAACTGCTGGTCTGATCCTGATGATCTCCTCAGTACGCTGTGTTTCTGTCTCTGGTCTTCATGGCTGAACTTGTCGCTGGAATCTCGGGATTTGTTTTTCGCCATGAGGTGAAGAGAATACAAACCCCACCCACACTTACCAGAATTGTCTCAACGCTGTAACACAACAGAACTTCACGTTCTGTGTGTATGTCTGTGTCCAGATCAAAGAGACGTTCCTCGCCACATACAGTGAGGCAGTGATGAAATATGACGGACGAGATGACCTCAGTGTGGCTGTGGACGGAGTTCAGCGTAGGGTCGGTGTCTTTCTACCTCTCTTCCTTTTTCCCTATGCAGCAATTAATTAATTAGATGGATTTCATATTATTCAATCAGCACATTGTCAGCGTGCTTTGTATCGTATCTCGTAGTTTTTGGGTAAAACCTATTTTTATTTTGCTACGTACACATCCAGCAGATGATTGTAATATTCTCACACAGTGTCTCCTATTTAAATGTGAACGTTGACGTTCAAAGGTTTATGCGTGTTCCTACAAAACGCCGTCCTCCTTGTCCACAGTTACACTGCTGTGGAGTGTATAACTACACCAGCTGGTTCAGCAGCGCCTCCTTTCCAGTCAGCGGGATTCCCAGCAGCTGCTGTGTTAGTTTGTCCGACTGCAGCGGCGCCGACCTGAAGAATTCGACTGTGGCTGCACGAAAAGTCTACAAACAGGTCGGAAACACGTGAGCGCTCTGATTTGTGTGTCAGATGATAAAAGTATATCATGAGATGATGGAAATAAATCGACGTATGAAAACGAATGAGTGGCGGCATGAATGTGTGTGTGTGTGTGTGTGTGCAGGGCTGTTATGAGTTGGTGACGTCCTTCATAGAGAGCAACATGGGAATCATCGCCGGAGTTACCTTTGGCATTGCCTTCTCTCAGGTATTAACCCACCGCAGTACTAACTACTACCGTAGAGATAAGTCACATTCGAATGAAAAGGAATGGAAATAGAAACTACTACGACCTTATTGATCTTAAAACTGACTGTGTGCTTCTGTCTCCAGTTGGTAGGGATGACTTTGGCCTGTTGTTTATCTCGCTTCATCCATGCCAACCAGTATGAGATGGTCTGACAGGTAAGAAATGTCTTCACCCTCTACGTTTGAAACTGCCACTTTCCCTCACACACACACACACACACACACACACACACACACACTCACACACACACTCACACACACACACACACACACACACACACACACACGCCTTCCACAAAGACACTGTCCTTCTTGTAGATTCTTCCTCTGCTTTGATTTTTCAAGTTTTTTTCTCTTCTACAGAAAAGAGACAAGGATGTACGTCACCATGGAAACCTAAGGACACGTGCAACGTTTTCATTTTCTTCTCTGAGAATGTTGAGGCTGTAAAACTCCTGAATTCATTAGTTGCTAACCTGTTTCCCTTTGTATTGAGATGTATGGAGTGTTTGGTGTAAAAACAATTACTGTAATATGATTGATACTAATACCGTTCACTACATTCCGAGTGGTCTCACGTGGCAGCAGATCTCTTTATTTAGTTGATGTGATTGTGTTTCTGAACCCTTTATGAATGTCTCCTCCGCCGCTGTGACAGAAGTTCAGGGCTAAGGTCGGAACATCAGGACGAGCCCCAGGGCTGGAATAACCTCCGTCAGACCCCGGCTGCATCCTGAAAAACGTGTTCTGTCGGTCAGGGTTTTCCTTCAGTGTCCCGTGACAAGCAGCAGGTCCGAGCTCTGGTGCTGCCGGTGATGAAACTGTTATTTAAGTGATTGCGGTGATGAGATGAGTGTTTTTCAGTCACTAATTGTCACTAAAGAATAAAACGAGAAAACCGTTAAAGCTTTGCCACTTGTTCTGCTGTTAAAATGTTTTGTCATTACGTACTTTAAATAAATTAAACAGATTAATAAGTTATTGCAGTTAATTGTTGACATTGATCTGCAGCCAATGGGGAGTGATGACGTAACAGGCAGATCAAAACAATAAAGGCAAAATGAAAGAGTACAAACAATAAATTCAACTGTGACTTCTGTGATAAGTGGAGTCATTATTTATAAAATTATTTTTTATTTATTTTATGGAACCATAATTCAAACAGTGGAAGAGGAAAACGCACCAGTAATAATAATAATAATAATAATAATAATAATAATGCTGAATCTTAAACTATAATTACTGGAAGGTTCAGCACCATGAATGTCGCTGTGAGCAGTAACGTTCATTCCAGCCGCTGAGATGAATCCTTCTCATTAATAAATGCACATTTTTGGATTTCTGTCGCTTCCTCCTTTTTATTCTGTTGTCGCTCGATATGAATAATTACGGTTTCCAACGGCCTTTTGTGACGTCACGTGGGCTTTTCGCGCTCTGATTGGCTAGCTCTGGCTTCCGTCTCCATTCCCACACAGGCCCCGCCCCGCGCCGCTGCTGCCTCCAAACAAACCGTCGGATTATCGGACACAAAGCCGCGACTCACACGCCGAGGGACGGAGCGGAACCACCCGGGACACGGTGAGCTCACCGGACCGCGGACCCGCTTTAATGCCGCTGACCAACGGGGCGTCACCGGGCGGAGGGCGTTAAAGTCGGAGCGTAGCCTGAAGCCGCGGGGTCGATGGATGTGTAGGTCCATTATCGGACGCTGGTCCCAGTTCCTCGTCAATTGCCCCCGATAGACGCGAGTCCCGTCCGGGCTGTAACCGCCTGTCGACGAATGAATTCATTAACACGAGCGGAGGTTTGAGGCGGGTTTCCGGAGAAAACGGAACGAAGGGGCAGTAAGTCTGACGCGTCCGGTAATGGACGCAGCTGTGGTAGCTAACTTCGCAGCTTCCGACGCCTGTTTGAGTCGTGACGTAAGTGACGCGTTCACAGCTGCGGTGGGCACTTCCGGGAGCGTCCGCCTCATTTTGATTAGTGTCGGTGCTGCTGACGTCGAGTCTGAATCACCGTCACCGTCACCAGCCTCACTGTCTTCCTGTGCCGGTTTTAGGTTCTTCCCTGTTGTCCGGTCTCCAGGGTGAGACGGTTGGCCAGCGTCCTGCAGCAGGGACACGGGGCGTTCAGGGTCAGACTGCAGCCTCTCGTAAGCAGGAAACCTCCTCCATGGTCCGTGGAGAGCTGATCGAGTGGTGAGTTCACCTGTGTAACCTTGTCCAGGTTGCGATGGTGAGGAGCTAGTTAAGACCTGACCCAGGATCTGGCTCAGCCTCAGTAATAATCCCCTAAAGACTATTAGCGAGCTAAGTTTGTCCCCAACTGTGACTTCACTCCAGGTTTGTTCACCATGATGCAATTATCTGACTCCTACAACCAGAAGAACTCACTCTTCAACGCCATGTACCGATTCATCGGCGCCGTCAACAACATGGACCAGACCGTGATGGTGCCGAGCCTGCTGCGGGACGTCCCGCTGGGAAACGCCGAGGACGTGACAGCGGTGCAGACCGCCACCAGCGCCCCTTGTTTCCCCAAAGATGGCGACATGTACAGTTCGTATGTTTTGCTCAAGTCCATACGTAACGACATCGAGTGGGGCGTCCTGCAGGCGGACGGGAGGGGGAAGGAGAAAGTGGGCGTGGCAGAGGTGTCACGGGCGGACGTGGAGGAAGACGACCTGGAGAAACAGTTTCATTTTCACCTGACCGGACTCCACGCGGTTCTGTCCAAACTGACGCACAAGGCAAACACGCTCACGAACCGCTACAAGGAGGAGATCGGCTGTGGGAATTGACCAAGGACTTTATGAATTTGTAGTAATTACGACCATGTGGGTGTTTTGTGCATATTTTAGCTCATTCACTACAAAGAAGATACAGCTGGAGCTTGTGTGCTTCACTTCACCCGTCCACCCAGTGTCCAATGAGTTCTTAAGTCTAAACAGGCTCGGATCATCTTTCTCCTCTAATAAAAGTATTATTAGTTATACTGTTACACGCGGTGAGACGAGAATGAGCTAAAATATGTGAAAATGCCCGTATGATTAGCGTAGGACATTTATGTTTTGTTGGAGTGGGGAAGTGTAGACAACGAAAGGGACCTGGGGTTTCCTCCAGTTATCAGTCCAACTCTGTGGGGACACTTTGGGTGATTTTCTCTTTGGACTGTTTGCACTTTTAATGTTGTGGTTTGAGTCTCACTTTGGGTTTTGTTTTCCTCCGATGTCCATTTTATGCTGTAAAGTCCAAACTATGCAAACATTTCACACGACTGCAGAGGAGGCGCTTTTGTTTTTATGTGTAAAATACACTTACCAGCCACTTTATCAGGTACAGCCTGCTAGTACTGGATCCGACCCCCTTTTGCCTTCAGACCTGCCTTAATTCTTCGTGGCGTACATTCTACCAGGTGCTGGAAACGTTCCTTAGAGCCTTTGGTCCGTATTGACCGGACACCGTCACACAGCTGCTGCCGCATGCTGCTGGAATTAGCCATCCAAAGTCAGGTCGGCTGTGGTCAGTTGGCGCTCGAGTGTGTGACCCCAGTGTCCCCCAAACCATGAGCCCACCCCTGCCCTGACGTGTTCCTACGAGGCAGGATGGATCCAGGCTTTCGTGTTACTTAGATTCTGACTGTACGTTCTGTTGGCGGTTTCTGGTGAGAACTGGTGAAGTGTAGCCCGTCTCAGCGGACGGGATTAGAACCTGGTGTGTTGCTCCGGCATTAACAGTTCTGCTGCTCACTGGATATATTGTCTTTTTCAGATCTGTGAACACTAAAGATGTTTGTCTGTGAATGTTCCAGTAGCTCAGCAGGCCTAATCCGACTTTTTCCCCGTTCCGTGCAGCAGCACATCACCTCGGCCGTGCCTGCACGTCTGTGTTGCTGCCGTGCTATTGGCTGATAGTTGAGGTAACGAGCAGTCAAACGGGTTGTACCTAATAAAGTCTGCGAGTGTACGTTTGACTGAAGACGCACAAGAAAGCCGGGTCGAGGTGTTTCATTTTTTTAATTAGTTCTTCCTGTTTCGACTCATATGTTTTTTGATGAACGCAGCAGCATGACGACGCTTTACGTTCTGATGCTAGTGGGAAATGATCAACGCGATGCACCAACCAGTTAAGATTTCCCTTCGTTCTTAGTCTGAAACTTGAAACTGAAAAAGACTTTTCTGAATTTGAAGATCTTGCTTCTGAACGGCTTCAGTTCAGTTGACCGGAAGCTAAAATCTAAATGGAAGATGCTGTTTTGTTTGGATGTAGTCAGTTTACCAGAACTGTCCTTAATCTAGTTAGTCTGCAAAAGCAGAACGGCACATGACTTTTTGACGAAGCTTTACCTAAAAACTAAACGTGTTGGTGATTGGGAAACTGTGACAACTGCTGTATGTAAAAATAATGTAACCGAGACATGAGTGTTTTTCTATTTAACGTCCAACTCTGCAATTAAAGGTTTTGATGAATAATTTGTTCTGGTTCGGTCTCAGATATTCACATGAATTTCTCTAGTTACAGCGATGGGGATGTGTTGGACTTTTTTTGACCTTTTATTCAGTGGAACCTCCTGCGCTGAAGGTAAGCGGGGCGGATACCCTGCTCATCACGCCTTGACCCGGCTCCAAACTTGCACAATAGCAGCTGTGTCTTTGTTGTGACGTTTGCGAGTAACGTGAAACTGTGTGTTCTCAGTTTTTCTCTGTGACAGAAGGAAACTTCTCTGAACGAGAGTCGGTTCAAGTCTCTGCTCCCTCAGAACAAACAGAACCAGACGTCATCACAGGAAACTGAGTCACTGCAGCAGCATCTGAGGAGTGTTGGGAAACGAACCTCACCCTAAGGTCACGCTGAAATATGTCAGGAAAACGCCGACGCTCTCGTACGTTCTCTGCTTGTTCTGATAATCTCAGCAAGTTTATGGATGGTATGTTTCCTTGTCTGCAGCTCTGATGAAATGCCCCAGATTACACATAGTGTGTCAACTGCAAGTACAGGGAACAAAGCGAACTCCTCCCCCGTACAGGATGCACACACACACACACGTGCTCGGAGTGTGTGTGTGTGTGTGTGAGGAGCAGCATGGTCCCAGTGAACAGTTAGTCCAAACTTCCAAGCTCATGCTTCAAGCTAAAGCGAACAGGTTGATCAGACCAGTGACTTGAGACACAGAGTATTTGGAAAGTGACATTTATGACTCTGATTTAATGCATCTCTGTTGTCGTCATTCTTCCATATCCTGTTTTATCGTGTTTCCACTGTCAAATTACAGATTGTTGTTCTCCTTCACAGGCAGGCCAGAGCTTTTAAAGTCATAAACTCAATTCAGTTTGATTCCAAGAGCTTTATTAATCCCAGAGGGAAATGACTTGGGTTCTTTACATCTGTTTTCTGCTCAGAAAGGAAGAAAAATATAGCAGAACTAAATTAAATCTCTTCTGCCGCTGAAGAGTCCCTGTAGTCTGTGCAAAGACGCACGGCGGCCTCCCAAACTCTTATATAAATCCGTTGCGGTGCAAATGGTTAGTCACACCTCCTTTCACGTGTAATCTCCATTAATGCCCTGGACCTCAGGTAAAGCTCACCTGCCCAACCCTCAGTACAGAGCAGCGTGGACAGTGGATAATAGTGTGCTGCGCTGCGGAGTGACCTGTTGAACAAGGAGTCGACCCCCCCGGAGTGTCGGGGACAATAGCAGGGCGGCCGTTGGTTTTCTGCTGAGCTCTGTCACTATGACAATGTGAGAATTCAGACTCTGAACAACACAAAACAACTTCATCCCGTGTGTTTTACTCTGTGAGGAGACAGAGTTTCTCCAGCAGGGACAGTTTGTGGTTACACAACCCCTGACTACCAACATTGGAAACATCGATAACTGGTGAGTCAAAAATAAAAGGTAATAAAAACAAGGTATGAATATATCATCTGTGTGTACAGGACGCGTGCAGTATCGCATCAGGCTGATGAAACTCCGGTAATTGTGGACTCCACATTCAGCCGAACCCCCTTAGTGTCATCAGGCAAATGAGCAAATGTTGCATGAGATTTATTAATTTTAATGTGCAATCTATTAAATACCTGCTCATTAATAGGCATCCAAGTCCAACTGAACTAGTCGTGTTAAACGACAGGGCATCTGTTCGTGTCCAGCACCCAGCCGTGCAGCCCGAGCTGGTAAACGTCTGCTCTGTAATGCTGGAGATGTGGCCTCAATCCTGGATTCTAAAGTCCAGCACCTGAACAGGATATAAATACACACAGTGAGATCCTGATGATGTGGGACTTGGTGGTGTGGTGGGTTTGTGTGAGGGCACAAACACCAAGCGCCACGGACTGGGTTCAAATCCAAACCTTTTACACTTAGCTTATGAAATGTAGGTTTTTGAGACCCAGTTTCTAAAGACAAGACATAAAGACTGAAAAAGACATATAACATCAGACCAAATAGCTGAGGCAGTTGGAGAACTGCCTGGAAGCTCAGAGGACGTGGGTTTGATCCTTATGTGTGTCAGTGAATTTTAATGACCAACGGCCAAAGTGAAGATTTAAATTCCCTCTGAGAGCAGCTCTCAGTGTGAAGGGGACCTGGTGGCGTGGTGGGGTTGTCTGTGAATATAAGACACTGGACGGTGGTGTTCCGGTTCAAATCCTGCCCGTCCCAGTACCTGGAGCAGCAGAAGGGCCCCACTGCGACAGCAGCGGTGGGGGTCGGGGGAGGGCCGTGTCTGCCCCCGGCCCCTGGGAGAGATGGAAGCAGGAGGTTATGAAACAGGAAACCAGGAGCAGCTTGAATCTTAGTGCAAAATGATCAGTAGATGGCAGTGTGGGATTTAATGTTAATGCACAATTAAAGTTTGTCTCATATAAAAATTTTGTTTTAAAGAAGTAACATAATTGCAATAATATGTGTTTCTCTTACCTCACCTGACCAGGGGGTGGTGCGTGAGATTTCTGTCACCCCATGGATGCCAGAGTTAGATGCACGTACAAAAATGAGACATCACATGTGAAATACAAAATACAAATAAATAATGAAGACACACGTCTGTAGCTGCAAAGGTAAAAAAAAAAAAAAGTGTTTTTGTCACTACACAACATTGTGAAAAACAGCTGAGGTGTGTGTGTGTGTGTGTGTGTGTGTGTGAGTGATGCATGGTGGGAAATCGTTTAGCGCCCTCACCGGTCCTCGTCGACAGCCCCTGGCGACGAGATGAGAAACGAGGCGGCAACGAGGATGTAATTTGAGAACGGGAGAACGAGGCGGAGGGAGGGGGGCTGACAGATCAGGCAGAGGAGGGGAGGGTGGGGGTGGGGGGTGATGGAGAGAAGGATGAAGGAGGAGAAGAAGAAGAAGGGAGAGGAGGAGAATGTGAGTGACAGGAGGACGGAGATGGTGGCGGGGGAGGACAAAAGGGCTTTGACTGACAGAACGAGGAGACTGGGGGGACGAGGGGGGGTCTCACTCTCTCGCTGTTGAGGCGTAAACGAGGCGAGCGGCGTTTCTCCTCCGAGCCAATTTGAATAATGAGGCAGTCTAATTTCTTCACACACACACACACACACACGCATACACACACACGCATACACACACACACTCTAATTGCCTGAGTGTGAGCGTGTGTGTGAGACTGCGCGCACACGGATGTTTTTTTCCTCTCGCTTCAGCTACAACAGAGGAAATACCAGTGAAAATGACGTGCATTGGACTTCAGGTTTGAAATGAATCGGCTGTTTGCTGCCAAATGTGACTCCCACTGCTGGAGCATCGTCCCTCACACACAATCTTTGGTACTTCATCCAACAGGTTCCTTTGGGAATTAAATCTTTAGCACGTGTCCCGATTTCTCCCCCACCTCCGACTGCTGGCTGGAAGTCTGGGGGAAGACACACGACTTTAGACACACCGTGTTTGAAAAGGTTTACATGCTGCTGCGCACAATGATCCTGAACCGCTCAGTCACCGCTCAGTCAGCGGTCGGGTTCCTAAATCCAGTTTCCTTTATTTTACAAATCTGTCTTAATGTTCTATGCTACTTTTCCACTGTCCTCTGGTTGTGAGGTAGACCAGCATGTGTGTGCATGTGTGCCACAAAGAGAGAGAGTGTGATGGAGAGGGGAGCGGGCGGGCGAGCGAGCGAATAGAAAGGGGGAGCCTTGAAACTGTCTTGATTCCCTTCACCATTATTCTCTCTCTCTCCCATACAAAGTGGTGCTGGCTCATCCGTGTGCGCACCCATCCGAACACCCCCCCACCCCTCGCTCTCTCCCACTCTCTCCCCAGACACATCCTCGCTCGGCCTCGTGCGTTCCTCTGAACCTTTTTCCTCTCATCTTTCTCAGGTTGTGCATCTTGTGCTCAACACGTTTCTCATGGGCGTCCCCTCTGACCCCTGACCTTCCTGTTGACATGTAAACAATAAACGCCGTCTTTGAAAGACAAAAGCGGCAAAGTGGCAGCAATTATTCTGCCAAAGAAGCAAAAGTGTGGGAATGTGAAGGAGGAGTGAGGATGGAGCGAGCTACACAGGATCCCTCAAAGAAGTCACGTCAGGACAATTAATTCACCTAATCGCTGCACATTTCATGCAACATCATAAAATCTCATGAGGATGAGATTTAATAAGACGATGGAATGAGACAAGACAAAAAGATTCGATGAGATTAACAGAGGTGATGTGTGCTAAATGACGAGACGGCACCGAAAAGTTGACGGTCCAAATCTGAACGAGATCAAAGAGCTTTGACACGATATATCAAGAAGAAGGCAGGATGAGATGAGATGAGGCGATAAGATACTGTAGAGCGAGATGTGACAGAAGGAGATAAATACAGTGGTACAACGAGATGGGAAGATGAGAGAGAGGAAGGGAAAGAGACAAATGATACGCTGAGATGCTAAGGGAGGGAGGACGTCTGTCTCCAAGACAGAGACAAGGCTCCTAAGGTGAGATGGGACGTCAGGACTGGAAGAGAGAAACATCATCGAGCTTTCGACTGAGTTTGAACTTTTCCCAGCTGGTCCAGTGTGACAACTGATGTTCAGCTGGAGCATCGGGGAGGAGGAACCAGAGGAACCGTATCAGACGTGGTTCTAGGGCAGAACCACGAGCGACCCACTGGGCCAAATCTCTGCGAGTCGACTCGTGCGCACACAGACCGACTATTCATCTTTCTCCTCACCAACATCAATAAATGATGGCTACTACCCCCACCCCCCCTTTAAATATTCATCGGCAGCACCGCTCGTCTCGCTCGCTAAACAGCCAGACGACACACACACACACACACACACTCTCCATGTGGTGCATTAGCAATTCAATCCGTCTTCAGCCTCGGCGCTGAGCAGCCGCACACTCACAATCACAGTTACACACTTTTCCTGCACGCACACAGTCGTGGAAAAACACACAAGCTGCTCCAGTGTGTGCGTTTCCTCCCCGGGCTGCTGCTGGACGCTTCGTTCATCACAACAGGAAATCCTCGTCACAAAGACTGGGAGCAGGGCAAACCGTGGGTCTGAAAGCGGGTTTCAGGACTGTGTGAGGACATGGAAACGAGGTCCGAACCCACAAACTTCGTGCTGTGAGGTGACTGATCCCTCGTGAAACTGTGCCGTCACACAAACACGCAGTGATTCAAGCGACTTAACCTCCAAACACCCACCGGGCTGACGGAGCCTCTCCCAGGACTCATTCATATTTCATCAGCTCTCACTCTCCTTTTCCTCCTTTCTCCATCCCGCAGGAGGCGTTTTTCTCTCCAATTAAGCTTCTTTGGTTGCCATGGAGTTCCACAATAATGGTGTGTGTGTGTGTGTGTGTGTGTGTGTCCATTGTTGGCTGGTCACTGAAAACCACAGGAAGTAGACCTGAGATTATTTGTTCATTTCTGAACCAAAGAAGCCACAATGCCGCACAAATTATCACCGACGACCAGGCGACGCAGCAGGCAGCTGGTTTGTAAACAGGGTTTAACTCGAGCTAATTATCGCCAAACCACGACCCGGATCCCCGAAAAACCAAACCACGACCCACGTGTTAGGAACATTAAAAGCAAAGAGCCAAGTCATCATCAGCACCGGAGCCGGCCTCCCAACAGACCACGTCAGCTGTCGGCAGCACACGTACACGTTCTCTTGTGAGAGGCGATGCTCCTCAGGGCTTTTATTTTGAAAGTGTTTTATGGAAACGTACGTATGGGTGAGCAGCAAATATTGCTAAATATTGCTAGTTATCAACAGCTATGAACTTAAACGGGCTTGATCGTGTGTTCGAACGACTCACCTCCGACCGGACGAAGACGCAGACGGACGACTCTGTCTCTCTCTCTGTTTGTCCCAATCACTCTCACGGACGTCCAGGCGTGTCCTACGCAGACGTCACGTCCTCCAGTGTTTTTCTTCAGCGTCCCTGAAATAAAAAAAAAACTGTCACCTTCTCTGCTCACATCATCAAACAAAAGTCCTGCTTTGGAATCAAATGACGTCACACGTTGTTTCACGTGAAGCTGTCCCTGACTGTCCCATGTGGACATTGACAGTTGTCCTCCACTTCAAATCACTGAGCATTTGTTCGAGTCGTTTTGTTGGAAGCGGTGAATTGATTGATTGATTTAAACTAAAGTCTGTGAAACATCCCGTGTGATGCTGGAACGTTACGTGAGGGAACGAGGAATCTGGACCTGAGACACGAATGTTTGCGGTTCTACTTTGACAGGAAGGAGAGGACGGAAACACAGGGAGTCTTTCCACCGTCTCAGTCACGTCCAGAGATCAGAAGGTCCTCCAGCGTCCAATCAGTGCAATTCACGTTCCCTCAGGCAGAAATGGAACGTTTTGTATTCACACACACACACACACACACACACACACACACACACACACACAACAGACACACAAACAAACACACACAGACAGACAGACAGACACAAACACACAGAAACAAACACACGCAGACACACACAGACGGACAGACAGACACAAACACACACACACAGAAACAAACAGACACACACAGAAACAAACAGACAGAAACAGACACAGACACAGAAACAGACACACACACATTTACAGATGACGATCCTTTTCCGTTGTTGGACCCAGCCGAACCACCCGGGGGGGTTTGACACGTTTGACAACTGAAGCAGACACATCCCAACGTCTTGGTTCAGTCCACTGGACCGAACCAAATCGAAACCAGGGCGAACTAACAAAACAAACTTACCGCGCGGCCGGTCCGGGATTCTCCGCGTGCACCTGCTCTCCTGCTTCCGCATGTGTCCGACCACGTGATCACACAGGAAGTGGAGCTGGACATTCTCAGTCTATATTTATATTTGCAGCTTTCCTATTAGTAATATTCGATATTAGTGGCTAAAAGTTGCTTTTATCTTGAAAAATCTATTTGATTAAATTCCTACATCCAAGAATGCCCCCCCCCCCCCCAAAGTCTGTAGGAATATAACTTTTTAATTTTTTTTCTGTGGCTTGCAGCATTACCTCTGTAATAACGGTTACATAAAAAATAAAGTTTAAAAAATTCTCAATCTGTGCTTTGTTCACACGTGGCAGGAAATTAAAGGTAAAATTGGTTCAGTTTATTAGGAACATTTCCAACCATCCTGCCTTAAATTGGATTTAAGGAGCTAAAATGTACGAGTAACTCAACATGTACATTTTAAAATGCTGCGGCAGAAATAATGATTTACTTTAATTTCAGTGAAAGCTGGTGTAAAGAAATGCTTGGTAATAGCTGTAATAAATGCAAGCAACTGTAACTCTTGATGACAAAGATTACACGACGCTGCATAATAAAAAAGAAGCATCAAAGTCCCCTGAAAATGATACTCGTGCGACCTTTAACTACGATGCTGTACCCTGAGAGGTCCCTCTGTACCCTGTTAACGTCAGACAATAATGCCTACAATTTTTTTCTTCATATTTATTGAACAATAAATAGTTTGGTGACGAAAGCCGACAGGACGCTGAATACAAAATTACACACAAAGGTAACAAACAACCTCCCAGAGCAGAACAATCAGACCACCTACAGGAAACCGCACTGTATTTACACAAACTGCATGTACAAAGAACAACTTATGAACAGTGTTATCTGTACTTATAAATAAAAAAGATGCATATGTACAGTATACATATAACACACAATACTGTCATTGTCCACACGTGACGTTTGCTAACTTACAATATTTACACTGCGTGTTGTGTAAAATTGCTCCTTTCACGCGCTCAAAGAGCCCGTCTCACTCTGTAAAACAGCGGTTATTTCTCACTTCCTTGGTTGCGTCTTGTCATGATCTTGTTTTGACCTTTGCCCCCTTTCCGCCGACCTTCCCTTGCTCTTTTTTCAGATCTCTCCGGTTGGCTCCTCCACCAACTTTCATCCCCACGTCCCTGACGTGGACTCTGACGTTGCCCAAGTTTCTCTGCCAGGCAGAGTCCACCTTGATGGTTTTACCTCCCTGGGTAATAGAGGAACTCGCTTCTCCTTTGGGCGCTGAGCTGGTGACGTTCAGCCTCTTTATTCCCTGACGCTCCCACGTTGTAGCCCCCACCAGCGTCTGGCTTTGCAGGGCCGGTGATCGCAGCATTCTTACTGCGGAGTCGCTGAGCTTCCCAAATGCCACAGTCACCCGGATCTGCAGAATCTCCAGCAGTTTTAACGCCTCGATTTTGATGTGTCCACACTTTGGCATCGACTGCATCATTTGTATCTGCAGGACTCGGCTCACATTATTCTTATTCTCTAGTTGCTGCGGTTCTGATAAGGCAGCGTCCATTTTGGCGTCAGAATTTCCAGAATTTCCTCTGTTTCGAAGTCTCTGGGGTTCCCACAAACTGGCATCGGCAGCCACGTTGGACCTGACAGCAGTTATTCCGGAGGTTTTAGCTCCATGCTGGTGCTGTTGCCACATGTTAGCATCTGTCTTGGAGTCAGGATGAACAGAATTAGTGATTACAACATCCCTGTGTTGTCCCCACAGGTTAGTGTCCCTCTTAGAGTCCGGGTTACAAGCAGAATTTGCGGTCCCCGTGTTCTTAAGTTGTCTCTGAGGTTCCCACATCGTGGGGCTCATCTTAAGGTCCAGATTAGCAGTTCCAGCACTCGTACTTGGTAGTCTTTGTGGTTCCCACATGCTAGCATGTAACTTGGCCTCCATTTTAGGTGCCTGTGCAGGAAATCCCAGGTTTTTCAGTCCTTGACATAGTCCAGTCCTGTTGTGAAACACACTGTCCACTGTAGCACCAGCTTCAGTGCACCCCTGTCGTGGTAATGATGGTGGGATACACTGTGGTGGTCCAGGGGAGGTTCTTGGCGATGGTGGGGGAGAAGCTTCCAGCGAGTCCCAGCGACTGTCTACAAACTCCAGTGAGGAGCCGAGCATGCCGGCCAGCTCGGGGGTGGCCTCCACCAGCTCCAGAGGGTCCTTGACGTCTGGCCTGAAGGAGGACAACTCCTGCTCATCTGGACCAGTCAGGAGCTGGGAGAGAATCGCCTGCTGGTAGAACTCGTCTTCGGGGATGGACTGTACATTGAGCTGTGGGAAGAGGCGCCGGAAAGACCGAGACGTCATCCGAAGGCGCCCCAGCACGTCGGCGAGGAGGAGCCAGTTCCTGGGACTGAGAGAGAAAGAGGAGGAGGCGTTTTAATGGCCAGAGAAAACCCACTCTTGGTTTTACTGTAAGTCAGGGTTTTAAAAATTTGAATCTTGAGACAAGAATATAAACACAAAAAAAAGTAATTTTTTTTAAAGGTAGATCAGAAATGTATTCTCGACAGCCTGTCAGACAATCGTGTGGCACATTTTTACACAGAGTGTAATTAAACAGTTGGATGTGGTGAAAAAAATGCCGAGGCCTTTTAGGCTAATTAGTCATTTCTGCCGCATAAATAAAACTGACGAATTGAACCGGATAATTAACTAAATGGCATCACTCAACGAGGATGAGATGACATATTTTCCAGTATGGATCTTTCGCACAGGCTGTAGGACATCTGTCATTTTAGCTCCGAGATAAAATTTTAATGTTGAAAAGTAGAACAGCCCTTAAACTGTTAATTTATGCATTGCATGGACGTTTCTGGCAGTCGCCCTTTGTCAAAGTGCAACAGTTTTACAGCCAAGTCCAGGTGAGCTGCCAGCGTCCAATCAGAGGAGCGATCTCCAAAACGAAACTCAATTTGACAAATGACTTCTATAAATGTCAAGGAGGGGATATGGAAGGAGCGGGCGTAACAAGGAGAGAAGACGGAGAGACGCTTTCTCTCTTATATATTCTGCCGCTGCAGCCGACGAAAG
The DNA here is from genome assembly GCA_033026295.1 of Channa striata. Classification (NCBI taxonomy): domain Eukaryota; kingdom Metazoa; phylum Chordata; class Actinopteri; order Anabantiformes; family Channidae; genus Channa; species Channa striata. The sequence continues at coordinate 35,101,725 of CM065170.1, forward strand.
CCTCCACATCAGTGGAGCCGTTATTGATTCACAATGTCAGTCAGTGTGTGTGTGTGTGTGTGTGTGTGTGTGTGTGTGTCAAGGGCAGAGACGGCACAACACAAACACACACTGCGGCGGACAAGGCCACGTGTTGCTGCAGGAATGTTAAACAGCCCATAAACGCATGCGAGCGTTGGCCGTGTGTGAGTGACAGAGCCTGGTGGCCTTGTATCCAGGAAGAGTCATTAATACTACATCACACACACACGGAATGAGAGGAGGAGAGCGGCAGGGGAGGAAGACGAAGTGGAAGCCAATTAGCCGCGTCGCCACGGCGATGCAATTCTCGTTAACGACCTCTCCGTCTGTCCTGCCTTTATCTTCCCCTCTCCCTCTCCCTCTCCCTTCTTCTCTTTTTCTGATCTGCTTTGCACCACCTTAATTGGTGTGTGAAGGTGTGTGTGTGTGAGGGAGACGTGTTAGAACAACACTCCGAACGAATGTGTGAGTGCGAAAGAGGAAAAAATGAGTGTGAATGAGAAAAGACGGTGTGTGAAAGCGGGTGTGGCCCACGCGGTCGCTTTGGTCGGCTTCATTTAGCCCCACTGTGCTCGGCTCTGTCTCCGTCCCCTGTGCCCCAATAGGTTTAGTCCTTGTCCCTTTGGCTCTAAGAGGTTTGTCTCTAGTTCTTCTTTTCTCAGTCTCTGCCTAATCCTAGTTTCTATAAAAGACAAGGTTTTTATCTGCTAATCTCCTGGTCCACTTCCTTTGTTCTACTGCACCAACACTCAGTCCTGTGGGACCCCTTTTTCATTTAGTCCTGCTTGGTCTAGTTCCCTTCAGTGCAGATGTAGTACTAGTTCCTTAAGTTCCAGGTCTACTAGCCCTTCTGCTAACAATAAATGCTTCAGACCAGGTTTCATTTTTGCAGCCCCAGTTTTGCTGACCTGGTCTCTTTAACTTAAGGTCATTATTTGTTTAGCTCTTTAGTTCCTTTTCAGCCCATGTTCCAATGGTTCTTGTATTTCAGGCTTATTTCTATAAATCGTATATTTCGTCGGTGGAGATGCTCGGTCACCCATGTCAGGGTCATTCCAAGTTCTTTGTGCTGTCAAAACTGGAACTGGGTTTGACAAAGACATTTTGCCTCCTACATTCTACAATAAAGCTCCAGGTCACAGAGCATCGCTTGCTCGTCCTCGTACTTCGTGTGCTCATGCTCAGACCTAGCTCCAGCCCCAGTCCACATCAAGTCTTTTTCCAGACCCGGATCCAGACCCCCTATGATTCTTGGCTCACCCCTGGGACAGAGACACCTGGATGTTGTAGCAGGGAAGCAGCGGTCGGTCAGACAGCTCGAACTCAAACACCTCCCTCCTGGCTCGCTGATCCTCATCCTCATCCTGATCTTCATCCTCTTCCTCCTCCTCCTCCTCCGGTCCAGGCGGATCAGCAAGAATGTTGTACACTCCTCCGTCACTGGACGGTTCTGAGAAAACACAAACAATGAAGAATTCATTAACATTCCTGACTGGTTCTAATTTTAAATGATTGACTCCTTATGCTACTTCCAGTTCCAGGTTCACGTAATTTAAAAGTTTCAGAACTTGTTTCACTGCGTACAGTTCTAGACACAGAATCTTTTTTTCACTCCTAAATTGTTTAGTAGTAGCTACATTACTGCTGATTGGTTTAGTGACAGACCCATTAGTCCCCACTGGTTTTGGTGTCGGTCCATTTCTTTCCTAACTCCGTCAGATGTAGTTCCTCTAGTTCGTTACCTTCTATTTCCTTCGAACTTAACTAGTATCACAGTAGAACATGTGGGAACATGAACACGTCCCAACTCGTTTGGCAGTGGATGGTCTCTTTATGTTAAACCGATTCACCGGTAGCTCCTTAGTCCCAGTCCGTTTACCAGCCGTTTGGTTTTGTCTCTTTATTCGCAGATAGCGGAGTAGTTGCTGGTTCTTTCCGTCCAGACATTCAGTGCATAGCAACTGCTCTGATTCAGGTTCTTCTAACCAAACGTTTTGTCTTTGTTCATACACGTGCGCTGTCTTTCATCTTAAATCATTTACCCTTCCCTCTCTTCCTGCACATTTCCACCATGCGCGACCGTCTGTGTTTGTGTGTGAACTAACCGCACACGGAGCTGCCGTAAAACTCCCAGTAGATTCCTGGATCGCCCTCCGACCTTCCCTGGAGGTCAGAGAGATAGTCTGCAGAGAGGAAGAGAGGCACGGAGTCAGTGGGCAAACATGCGACCAATCAGAGAGGACGAAGGCACCAAGATAAAAACACCACACACACACACACACACACACACAGAGTGGAAGACGGGAAGAAGAAGATGAGTGTTTGTGTTCAGACGGTGCCGGCTCGTCGCCGCTGTGCTTGGCGCTGAGTAGACGGATGCTGGCAGGAGTGTGTGTGTGTGTTTCTGTGTGTGTGGCAGTAAGCTGTTCTGGGATTCAGCAGCCAAGCCTCATTAAACCCCTCTGGAGAGAGAGAGAGAAGGAAGAAAGAGGGATGGAGGGAGAGAGGGAGAACAAATACAGGCAGGGAATGGTAATCAGACAGGCTGGCGAGCGCACACTCACTCAGGCTGCAGCGCTTTCCTCTCGTCTGTTTCCTTCTTGTTTACACCACAGTTCTCTCACTCTCAGCGTATCGGTTTCGTCCACTAATGTTTTTTTGTAAGGCCGCTCTATTTTCCAGCCTTTTCTGTAAAATTCTTTAATTTCTCTTTGAATTTCAAGGATATTTGGGGAAACATGAAGGAAGACAACTACCAGAGCAAAGTTCATCAACAGACACGAGTGTCCATCAGAGTCGGACCGCCCCCTTAAATGCTCCACGGTGCTTAGAGGACCGTGCAGCTGCAGGCAGGATGATGTGCCGAGTCCTACAGCTGATGTGTGTCTGTGTGTGTTACAATCAGCAGGAGATAACGAGGAGGCAGCGCGCACACATCTCACACTTTCTCCCCCATCCTTCCCCTCCTACCCTCCAGGAAGGTTTCCATGGCAGCGCTGTGGGTCATGTTGATCGGTCCTCGTCCAGAGTAAGAGGTGAGGGTGGGGTCGGCGCCGCAGGCCAACAGGAAGCGCACCACCTCTATGTGGTCGTTCTCCACAGCGTCGTGCAGAGGCCTGATGGGAGACGGAAAGCGTTCAGTCCAAACTGAAATAAAATACAATTCTTTGTAAGCAGTCTCTGGAAACAATTATGTCAACAAATTGAGATTCTGAGCTATGAAAAGTGCGGCTGCAAACGTAATCCAAACCCAAGTCCCAGTTATATTTTGAATCGTGATATGCAGATGATGCAGCCTTCTCCTCAGGGTAGAATGTGGATCTCTCTTTAGTGAAGGCTGGTTAGTTTCAGTGGTAGTACACAACACTTGTCTGTCTTCAAAGGTAGGACAGCGCGACTGATGCAGCCGTCTCATTTGCATTATGTGAAACAGCAAACACCAACTAAAACTCCCACGACAGCTCGTACCTGGTTCCGTCTTGGGCGCTGCAGTTGACGTCTGCACCGTGTTCTACGAGGTGCCGTACGATGCCCAACCAGCCGCGAGCGCAGGCCTCATGCAGGGCGCAGTAGCCTGCATTGTCTCGATGATTAACGTCACAGGTCCGTCTCTCCAGACAGTACAGCACGACTTCCTGACGACAAGCACACGTGGACGACCAGTGAGAGCCGGACCCTCGGATTGTAAGTGTAATAAAACTGCACTGACTGTATGATCTGAAACAAACAGGTCTCGAGGATGGTGAAAGAAATGGTAAGGACTGCGAGCCGCATTAACACAACATTTACATGTTGTCATTTCTGCGAGCGAGGACAAAAGCCGTTTGATTTTATTGACCTTTCGTCTAGCGCCACCTGCAGGACAAACGACTGACTGAACAACTGCAACAGGCGTCAGCAGGCGGACTAAAACGTTTGACATTGTTTCAGCACCAAGTCTCCGCAGATGTCCTTTATTAAAATTCAGTCGATGTTTGAAAATCATTTGGAGGCAGAAATCTGTGTGTGTGTGTGCGCAGACATTTGTCAAAACCAAACAGTCTGAATATTTTATGCACAGTGTCACAGCTCTTGTCAGGGCTCACAAGTGTCACCCTGCCTCTCGCTCTCTCTCGCTGAGGTGCAGCGGTGAAGCTAACGAGCTCAGTTTGCAAATGAAGACATCATCCATCACCACACACACACACACACACACACACACACACACACACACACACACACACACAGTTTCAAGGTTTCAAGGTGCAATCACTTCGAGAGTGGGAGAAAAAGACAGGAAGGAGGTTTTATTAAGTTTCTCGGAGGCCTTTGGCTCCTCGCTCGTCTACTTTTCTTAAGGTGGTGCTGCTGCTTTACGTGTTTGTACCTTGTTAATGTACAAATACTCTTCTCTGATAATTACATGTGGTTTGGTGGAGGCAAAATGATTAATGATATTGGTTTTACATTTCTCCAGCATGAAACGGAAATATTCCTTGTAAGGTTCCTGAGCAGAATCAAATTTGGGGAGGTGAATTTGCCGTTAATGTGAAGTTAGGAACCTTATTGGCATGAAATGAAAATTTTAATTGTTTTTCTTCAGGCTGAAATTAGTTTTCCCATCATATTTAAATTCATATTTCACTCAAAGCTATTAATTTGCAAATAAAATGAAACATTTGTTGTTCCACTTTCATCCTCACACGATTCTTAACATATTTCTCTGGATATTGCAACTGTGTCCTCGCAATATTCAACCTTATTCTCACAATATTATGCATTTCTTTTGACTTGACTTTGTTCTCACAAAAGTTTCTGATGAATTTCCAAAACATTGTACATTTTTGTGCTTTAGTCACCCATTAATCCTGTCTTTGTCACAATATTCCACTTTTTTCTCATAACATTGTTCCTTTACATCAATGTTTCGACTTCATTCTCAAACTATTGGCTTTATTCCCCGATATTCCAATTTTATTCTCGTGATATCCTGTCAAAAGTCAGACTTTTGACACCAAATAATCTAACATTCCTCTACAAATATTTGACATTATTTTTAGAATGTATCATTTTTTGATAAGGTGACACTACAACCAGCGGTAAATTCCCATAATCTTTCCCTGTACTTATTTTCCAGTTATCACAAACTGGGACAAATCTCTGTGCTACTAAACGAGCCAGAATGCTCGAAAATCCTCCACATCAGATGGTGCTCAGGACGGACAAGTGAATGTAGTCACACTCTAACCTTTTGCTTCTGGAAGCAAAGTTCGAGGCAGGCGAGGGGAGTGTGTTATGACCTCTATTTCCAAAAAGGCGGAACAATAAAGGAGCAAAGCTCCATTTACATGTAGATTTCTGACACTGAAGTCTGCAAGATAATTTAGTCTGACTTCATCAAGTTTGGGTCAAAGTTTAAAAAAAGAGGAGAAACGATTAACTATCTGAAAAATATTGATGAAAAGTTTCCAGAGAAATTCTCTGCACTCCGTCACACAGCTCCCGAAAACGCAGCAGAGTGACACCTCTTCACTCGCAGCGGTGGCTCCACCGAGCTGCTCTGTCTCACCTCGTATCCCAGTCGGGCTGCGCGCTGCAGCAGCGTCTCTCCCGCGTTTTTGTTGACGATGAGCCGGCGAACCTCCGGCGGGACGGGGCGGGCCGAGTGTGTGTGCTGCGGAGAGGGAGGTCGGCAGGCAGGTGAGCGAGACGGGGAGACCTGTGTGGAAATGAAAAGACGTTCAGTGATCAGCATGTGCTGGAGGATTGGTTTCATTACCAACAAAGCCATTGAACACACAAAAACGGGCACCCGCTGACGTCTATCACCGTCAGACAGTTTTCCTTAAACACCGGCTGTCTGCCAAACACACACACACACACACACACACACACTCAGCCCCGGTTGAAAATAGCACTGTCACCACCTCTGCTCACACGACTCTTGAGTGCTTTGTGTGTGTGTGTGTGTGTGTGTGTGTGTTTTCTTTTAGAGAGTGTGAGCGTGCAAAGCCCGAGGCTGATGACAGGAAGCTCAGGAGATTGGGAGGGGCAGAGGATACATCTTAAAGTCAGAGACAGAATGAGCTTCCGCCTCTGCTGCCTTTCCCCTTTTCCGCTGCTGCCTTTCAGAATCAGACTTTATGTAAAGCACAGCGTCTTTCTCCTGTGAAGCTCCGTTTTAGCGCCTCTTATTTTCTTTGTGCACCAACTTCTGCTTCTTGTCAAACCTCAAGTTCATGTTCATTACAGCTGTTTCCAAGTGCAGCACATTTTCTGGGACACAAGCTGCAGCACTGATGTGTGGGGGAATTGTTCGGCTGTTTCTTGCAGGCGATGCAGCTCTGTCGCTCGACGGATGGTGACCTCCAGCGAACCCAAAGTGAAACCTGGATGAGCGTCAGCATCGCCAAGCGTGAGGCTGCGAGGCTCGGCTAGAACGGAGCTGCACAAGCAGCCAGCGGAAGTGCTCCATTCTGCAGTTTAATGAAAATTAAGAGTTAATTATTTTGACATTAGGTTAATGTGCTTGTGTTGCAGGAGCTGGTGGTAATCAACGGCCGTGGGGCTGTGCAGCGCATTTCTTCTTTTCCCTGTGTTTTCACCGTAAATTAAGTTTGGGATTTTATTCTTCCGTTTTGTTTATGTGTACTCTTGTGGTCCACAAAAGTCCGATTTTAAATTTATATCACACGTGTGCTCGTGTTTGTATTTCACGCTTTTATTTTAAGCTACACTGAATAAAATTTGCGTGTTTTCTAATGAGCATAATGAAGGTAGAGATTGATGAAAATTTGCATCGCTGAGCTGCTGACGCCACAGCAACAGCCTCCGCCGCTTAGCAGCCAGACAGAGTGTGCGCTAATGTGTTTGTGTGTGTCAGTGTGTGTGTCTGTCAAACGAAGCCGCCACGCATCAGCAAACAGGATGCGAGCTTTGCCCTAAAGGTGTGTGTGTGTGTTTTTTTTCCAGCGCAAACAAGGAGGGAGGGGGGAGGGGGATTCGGTTTGGGGTCGACAGCGTGTGCGCGTGTGTGTGCGAGTGTGTGTGCGAGTGTGTGTGCGTCCTCACTGCCCTCAGGAAATCTCCGGTGCAGCAGCTGTCAAAACGGCACAAGCCGACGCCACACACACACCGACACCACCACACACACACACGGTACATGTGGTGAATATTATTCTTCCTCTATAACCTCCAATCACTGCATCCCTCCCTCTTTCACTTTAATCTGCAGCGAATTCAATTACACACACACACACACACACACACACACACACACACACACACACACACACACACACACACACACACACACACACACACACACACACACACAAACGCACACACACGGCCCCGCTGAGTTTTCCCAGCGAGCTCCAATCAGGACGATAATTGCAACAATTAACAGCAAGATAAGGCAGAAGAGGGAGAAATAAACTGAAGAAAAAATTTTTAATTCAACAAAAATGTAGAAGGCTGAATTCCGTGTCTCCTTGCGCAGTATTTCAAGCAAATGTGTGGTCGTGAGAAGGTTTTGCACGTGCAAGTTAAAGAGGAACAAACAATGAGTGAATGTGGTCACAGCGCGTCTGTAAAACCAGGCTCTGGATCTCTAAGCTGGTCTTTGTCTTTTTAGACTCTTCAGGACATTGTCACGGTTCTGTTTCAGTTCAAATGGGTCTCTGCTTTATAGAGGTCGACTCACACTGATTCTGGCTTGTTTTAATTAGCTCGGTCTCTCAGGGCGTTTTATGAGTGCCTGGACTCTGAGGCGACTCCGTTACATTCTCACTTTAACTTGCTCTGACCACTGTGACTTAGTATTTACCTAACAGTGAGTGATCACGTTGTTTGGCGTTTCCCATCACATGCTCTTGGCCCAGTGACTTCCTGAATCTGGCACCTTCATCTTTTAGCTTTTAATGGCCTATGTATCCTAACCAACCCATGGTTTAATGTCCAGCCAACCAGGACGTCACAGAAACAAACCAAGTGTGTTTCTGTGAAGCAACGTTCCCCATGGACCTTCATCGAAAGGCATATTCTGATTCCAGTGAATGACTTCGAACAGGTGAAACATCACAACTTGAAACTAATATTCCCAACAAAAGAGCAGCTGACCAGCATTACACACATTTTCTGCCACTTGTCTGGACTTGAGTGGCAGCGGCAACAGGTTCGAAAAGGTAGTCCAGATATTCTTCTGATAAGCCGTGTTTTCCAACACCAGGTCTATCCTGGGGTTAGACCGACTGTATTAAACCCTGGGGTCTGCACAACCCACCACCTTGTTTCTCATGCAAATGAGCCACAGCTTTGTTCTGATCTTCCTTCAGAAGGAAGGACACTTAATTTGGTCACTTGAGTTTATGATATTTTTCCATCCGTCACTACTTTCTCACTACCAGGTGAGAAAAGAAGTTTTGGGTGGAACCTTTAAAGGCAGCGAAACTTCCACGAATGCAGGAACTCACCTTCCCACTGTCCTCATCCTCAGTTCCACCTTCGTCTTGCTCCTCCTCCATTGCCGGCCCTCCTCCTGTGTGCTTTGTCTTGCACGGACGCTTTCCCATTGGTTTGTTGAGGTCCCCCTCATAGTAGCAGACAGGATGGGTGTCAGGGGAGGAGGAGGAGGAGGGAGGAAGAGGAGGTAAAGATGGGAGGAAACTGGAGACCCTGCGGCTCTCCCTTAGCTTCTGATGCTTGTCTTGTAGGCGGGAAGAGCTGAGGGATGTGAGGGACAGTTGCTGGGGGACGGAGGTGCATGGTTGCCGGGGGAGACAAGTAGGGGAAGAGGGTGGGGCCATGTGAAAAACTGAAAGACAAAACAGGCAGGAGCAACTTCAGACCAGAGCAGGACACATCACTGAGTTAGGATAAAAGAGTGTACTTTTATGCTGATGACACCCCCCTCTACAGTCCCCCCACCCCGTAAAAACATAACCTGGACCTCAGTAAACATGTCAATCATCATATGCTATGGAGACATAAATATCCTTCCATTATCGCCACCAACCATTTCTTCTGGCTGCATCGCCTTTGCCTGGTTTTCTTCCGGTTTCCTCCCACAGTGCAAAAAGATGCATGTTGGGTTAATTGGCGACTCTGAATTGCCGGAGGGTGTGAACGGTTGTCGGAGATAGGGGATGTATGTTTGAATCCGAACACGTGTTTCACGCTTGTGAGCTGTGAGTCGGACTATGGCTCACTGTGCTCAAACTTAAACAATCCAGAGTTTAAAAATGAACTAAACTGTGTCTCCTTAATTTTTGTCCACACATCCTTCACTTTTCAAAACGAGCACACGGACTAACGATCCTACACTCATCGTTCTCTCCTCTCGCTTTTCTCCACATCTGTGTGGGTGTGCACGTACGTGCGCGAGCGTCCTCCTCGCCAACAAATGAGCCACTGTCTGTCCTTCAGTGGGGGACGAGTTAGATAATAGGAGACAGAAAGAGAGAGAGGGGGGAACAAAGAAACACACAGGCTCCGTGCTTGAGCGCAGCAGCAAGCAAGCGGGCGTGCGAGGCAGCAGAGAGTGGGGGAGGGGAGAGAGAGACTTCTCTGTTTTCCATTGCAGACGCCTGCAGGAGACACACACACGCGCAGAGCCAGAGGTTGTTTCTGAGCCAGCAGGGAGTCACGCCGCCGCCGCCGCTGAATTATTCATCAGCCTGGACACACACACACACACGTGCACACAAACACACACAGATGTTTCGTGTGCTGACATTTTCCGTGAACAGGATTAGCATACACGGCACATAATGAAGGTGTGTACGTGTGTGAAGCTCCGTACCCGGAGTTTATCACGGACTGAACGCAGTTACACACACACACACACACACACACTCCCTCTGGGTGTGTCGCAGTAAAACAGCTTCTCATTCGCTTCTAATCATTTAACTGCAGCGTTTATTGTCTTTTGGAGCGTGCCGTCGCAGGCCCCACCTGTCAGTCAAAGGCCTCACACACCTGCCAGCACATCAGATGCCGAGCTGCAACTCGTGGTTTTGCTCCAGATCTTTAGAAGCGCTCAGCTTTTCTTGGTCAAATTAAAAAGGTTCCTATCGTTTTGGAGAAGCTGTGTGCTAAAACGTGGCGACAGTGTTTCCAGATTCCCTCCTTGGACTGTTTTTCTCTTCCGTCATAAAAACGTGTTTTCTTTTCCAAACGTGGGGCTAATGTTTCTTCGTGGTTTCTGAAAACATTTACACTCAGACACATGGCTTGATATTTCAGATTAATCAGCCTTTTTGTACAAAAACAGAAATGTAATGTTTTCCTCGTTTTTCGTCAAAGTTCGTTCGTAAAGGCGTTTCTAAAAGCCGCCTTTTCCTTACACGTACTAAAGGTTCATCCACGGTTAAGTCCATGTGCGAAAAGCTGTTTTTCATTTCCACAACATTTCCAAATGTTTAGTTAGCGTTTCCAGATTTCCCAACTTGGAAAGGGCTTTTCCAAAGGTCAGTTATCTTCCTCCAGATTGTTGGGTTTATTTGAACGGGACTTTTAGACGCCCTCAGTGTTTCTTGCCTAAATAAACCATCACGGAGACGCTTCCAGGGCTTGGCGGACCTTTGTAACATCACAGTTTTGCTTATTGAACATCTCTCTGCGTGTTTACGCTAAACGTTGAACCTGCTTTTTTAGATTCGTCCACTGTGGAGAACAATTTTTAGCACGGCTAGTTTTACAAGATTCATTTACTTCAAGTTTTCAAGAAACTCCCCGTCCTTCACAACGCGGTGAGAGACGGTTTGCAGAAACCGTGGTGATCGCCAACATTAACACTTCCAGATTTTCCTGCAGTCCACTTCTGTTCACGGCCGTTTAGGAAACCCGGAAGCTAGGAAACTTATTCCGATTGGTGCAACGGCCGAGCAGTTCTTCATGAGTGGAATCTTTTCGCTTTTAAAGTTGTAATCACTACTGACTTAGTTTGTCTCGATGGCCTTTTTTTTTACTATTAACATCAGAATGGCACAAATGGGACGTTGTTTATTACGTGTATTTATAGATCAGTGATCATAATGTATTTGGGGCATTTCTTTTTATGGACAGGCAGCGTGGTTTAGGAACTACATCTGCTTTAATGTGGCCACACACCTGTGAGTGTAAATTGTTGCCTGTCTCGTGTGTCAGTCCTGTGAGGGACTGGCAGCCTGTCAAGGGTGTACCCCACCTCTCACCCAACAACAGCGGGACGGATGGACGGGCGTGTTCGGTGTTCGTGAGCAACACAATCGAACACTAGTTTGGAACTCAAACGTAGGAAACGGAGCCATCCCAGCACTTGTGTAGACATCAGGTTTGAATTTGGTTTCGCGTGAGTTAAAGTGAATTTGACTGAAGTGACATCCTGAAGGGAACATGTGGAGACTGTGAGCCCAGCTCTGAGCAGCGCTCAGCAAACAGAGGAAGAAGAGGAGGCTGCTAGCACATTCCCTGTGCATTACTGTGCGTGTGTGTGACAGCTCCATCTGGGAGATGTTAGACGGCTATTAGTATGCCACGGGTTCGTACACGCAGACACACACAGAAAAACACACACATCGTCATCTGTGTTATTCCACTTGTGTGCTCCGGCAATCACAGGGAGAGGAAAAAGAGAGGCGAGGGAGAGATGAGAGGGGGTGGAGGAGGAAATGGAGAGGTGGGGAACTGATGACAGCAGACAGCGGAGAGCGAGATTTCATCAGCAGCAGCAGGAACACTTTCTGCTTTTCTGCTCTGAACCCACAGAGCTGCCTTAGAATAAAAGCTCCACTAAAACGTCTGATGCAGTAACACGGAAAAGCACGAAACTGGGTAAAGAGAAAAATAAACACTTGGAATGAACGAGATCAAAAACTGTACATGAAATGAAAACAAAAAGGTGAGAGGAAACGGAGGTCCGGGACCCACCGATGTCGGGTCACATACTGGGCCAAAGCTTCTGTAGAGATTGACCACAAGTAGATACCAAGCAATGCCCAAGTGGTGCACAATTAGGAAAAGAAGAGAGCAAAACGACCTAAAACTACTAAAAATCCCAACCTTTTACTTTGGGTGTGCTGTTCTGCATTTATAGAGCTGCTAGTTCCACAATAATTCGTGTGATTCCTGAAGACTTACAACTAAAGACCGAGTAAAGGTGTTGTTTTTACCTCTCTGGTTGTCTCTCCTCACAAACGTGGGGTCACACCAGCCTCCGTTGACCTGCGACATGTCCCTGACCTCAGAATTGTCCGTTCTGAACGTCCTGTCAACCGCTGTTGACCTTTGGCCAGAGGGCAGCCATTGGCCGGGTTTGTTGAGTCGAAGGCCATTGAGCTTGATGCAAACCTTCAACTTCCTCACGTCAAAACTGGCCGAGTCTGGGACAGGTAAGAACATAAGAACGATGAGAATGTGTGAGGACCCAGTGTTGGGCCCTGTGGAGTTCATGTCAGGCCAGCGCACAAAGGGGAAGTACCTTACATCAGTTCCTGTAAAGCCAGCGGCCCAAAATTAGAATACAAATACTAAAACACAAAAACGGACTTTATTGCAACAATCAAGCTAAATACTTTCTGGATTCATACCATCTGTTAACTTAGGCTTCTTGTTAGGGTTTCCCATGCCGTGCTCTTCCTCCTTCTCGTCCCCTCTCTCCTCATCCCTTCCTCTTTTCAGCCGGCTGCTGATGATGCTGCTCTGGTGAAAAGGCTCCAGACTAAAGATCCGCCTCCGGTTTATCGAACCTCCGAGTCCCGGCATGGAGACGCTTCCCTGAAACAGTCCTGTGGCTCTGCCTAGAAACCTCTGTTGTTGTTCTGGTTGTGAGACGTAATTGCTCTCACTGTTCTTCCTCTCCTCCCGTAGATCTCCTTCTTCCCCGTTTTCATTATTCTTCTCTTCTTCTGTGGACTGGTCATCCTTCTCTTGGAGAAGGGGGACACTGTCAGGGTGCTGGCAAAGTGGCAGCATGGGAAGGTGATTCTGAGGACGGGGCAGCTGAAAACCTGCACCGACATGGACACAAATTTTCCAAATTATTTCAATTCAACTTCAATAATTACAATAAGTTATAAATGTGCTGTGTAAGAGGACCCAGACTACAGCCCTTAAGGCCCCACCCAAAAACATACTCATTTATTTGCACATCAAATTCAAATCTGACTGCAACAATACAAATCTCAGGCTTGACACAAGTTAAATCTCCTGTGTTTAAGGTCTTAAACAGAATCCTAAAGTCGGTTCCTTAAATGTTTTGTCAAAAAAATAAACGCATTACTGCAACTTGCTCTTGCAACTTGTGAGTCGCCTTTTTCCCTTCTCTTCACATTTTCTTTCTGTTAATTTGTCCATCACTTCTTTTTTCGTCCTCTCTCTCCTCTGTCATCCCTCCGTTGTAACTGCCCATTGCTCTCTCTCTCTCTCTCTCTCTCTCTCTCATCACCCGAATCTTGGTGCGTCCCGCGGCTTCTGGACACATTATGCGCCATGGCAACCGGCCATCAAAGCACGTTGTCACGGCAACCCTGTTGTCTGGGCGCGTGCACAAAGGTCCGCTGCAACTGTAAATACAGGCCTTCACAATAAAACCAGCCCAGCTGCCGGCGTGCTCTTTAGCAACTGGATCTGTTTTCTTCCATTTCATTGATTGTACTCATTAGAAAATTTATTTTCTATGCAGACGCGTGTTCCCTCAGTATCTCAGTAACTAAGACCAACTGAACTTTTAGTTGCACAATAATCGCATGTGTGACTGAGGCCTGAAACCTAACACACACAAACCAAATGCAAGATCAGTCTTGCAAAAAGATCATAAAACTGTTCCTTGATGAAGTTGATGAAGTTTGGGCTGCTGTGTTGTGTGCCTTGGATCCTGCAGCCAACAGGTTTACAGCGTTCAACTCTACACAGAGAAAGGCGTCTTGTGTCTGTGAACATGCACGTCTGCCAGACTGTCGCTTTGTTTATGGACGAAGCATGAAGCAAAAAGTGTGTGAAAGCCCAACATTCACACACCGCAACTTACGTAACGTTTCTATATTTTTATTAAGCTGTGGTTTTGGGACTTTCAAGACGGAAAGAGAGTGTGACGGTGTCTGTCAGGAGCAGAAATAATTGAACTGTGCTTTAGTTAATCAAGGTAACGTTTTCTTGTGACCTTAATTTTCTTCATCTTAAAAAAATTTAACTTTTGCTAACGATATAACTGATGTGCTAGCTGCACTTTGAGCATTGCAGGTGGGGGGGCTGCAGCCTGAAACATCCGGAGAAGGCTGACCCTTTCCATTTGGGGATTCACGTCGGGCTGCGTGACCTCTGTGCTGTCGTTTGTCACTGCAGTGCAGGAAGCAGCCGTCAGCAGCGTCGCCGCTGGGTTGAGTCTCCAGATGCAGTAGCTGCTGCCTGCATCAGCTCCGTTCAGCGAAAATGTCTGATGGGTTTTTCCTCTAAAAAACTTTTATGCTTAAAGCTTCTTCCAACATTGTGTCTATTCGCGCATCGGCTGCAGGAGACAGTGTTTTTGAGGAGGTGTCCACGTGTAAAGGCATTTTGTGCAGGGGAATGTGCACACTTGACTTTCTAGAGAAAAATCAGGGCAGCGGTACGCTTGGCTTAAAGTGAATGAGGTGCACCGAGAGTTCAAGTGTGTGTGTGTGTGCGTGAGAAACAGACACACACACACACACGCACAGCGCACAAAAAAAAAAAGACACAAAGCAAGCGAGCAACTACAAGTAAAGGAGATCAACCAAAAGAAAAAAAAGGTGTGTGTGTGACCGAGTGTGTGACTTTTCAGGCCCGTGTGTGTGTGTGTTGTGTGTGTGCGAGTCATTCTGCAGAACTCTCCGGAAATCCTCTTACCTCTTGGTGCCGCGGCGGCGGCGGCTGCAGAGGGGTTTCTTCCTCCTCCTCCTCGCCTCCCCTCACTCTGCTGGCAGTGCTCCCACCCTCGTCCTCCTCCCTCGTTCTTCCTCCCCTCCTCCTCCTCCTCCTCCCTCTCTTCGTCTCTTTGCTGGCTGTCTGCCAGCTCTTCCTCCCCTGCTGCCACCAACGCTGCTGCTGCTGCTGCTGCTGTCATCTCTTCTTCCACCTCTTCTCCTCTTCCTTCCTCTTTCTCCTTCAGCTCCAGCTCGGAGAAACGTAGCATTGCACGCTGCGAAAAGAAAATGGAAAAGATGAAAACCTCAGTTGGTTTACTCACAGAATCGTGTCTGAAACACAGGAAAGAACGTGTCAAAGCAGCAAAGCCAGGAGTCACATCACATCACACTTAAACGTTTCAAACCCGACACAACCAACACTGGAGAGCAAACATCTGCTTGGTTTTTGTTTTCAGTAAACACTTACAGTTAACGTTCAGTTATTCTGGACATGACAGTGGAAGTCCATCTATACTGATAAAAAATATATTGGAGTGATTTGTTAAGTGAATCTGATGCTAAATGTGGGGGAGTAGAAGAAAAAACATGTTTATGAGCATGTAAAAAGAGCAACAACTGAAAGAAATTCAACAAAACCCGTGTATTGAAGGCAAAGCTGCAAGTACAATGACATTCTACTCCAAAGAAATTACTTTTCTAGCACCATCATAACGTTTGGGTTTTAATTTAAACATCTTGGCAACCACCCGATGACCCGTTTCTCTCAGGATGAACTGTCCAGTACTTACAAAATCAGTCCAAATTCAGTGGCTTTGCAGGTGACAAACATTCCGACCATCAGACTTTAGTGTCAAACAGAACAATAACATCAGCAATAAATGGTCAAAAGTTCTGATCCGTTTGCTGGTTGGACACTGTCTGCTTTAACTGCAGACCTTCAGGGATGTTCACATATATCAGCAGCTGTCATCCAGAAGGGAGATTGTGGTTATTTTTTCTGGCAGCTGGAGCCTCAGGACGTTTCAGGTTTTTATTGCCTCCAAAAGTCATTCCATGGCCCTGGTCTCTGCTGCTTTCAACGGAGGAAAAAGGTCCACACACAAACTGAGAGGAAGTAGCAAAATTGGTGAAGCTGCTTGGATCAAGTCCAGACAACATGAGATTGTGTTTTGCCATAATAAAGCATCATTTTCCAACATGAGATTAAGGTGATTAAGTTTTGTGAGCCTGATTCATTATGATTCTGTCCTCACATTTACTATCTTATGGGCTGAAATTAGGAGATGACCAAGTATGGAAAAAAAAAAAAAAAAATCACTCCATGTATCACATTCACTTCAACTCCTTTCACTAATCGTAGCGCAACTAGATTTTAAATTCTTCTTTTATGCCTAAATTTCTTCCCTTACGTTTTATCACCATTGTTTAAAGAGTCAATTCTACACACACCACCAGTCAAACGTTCTGACACACCTCGTCTCACATGGTTTCCCTTTATGTTGTGGGAAAGAAATCCCACAAATGAACAAGGCCTAGCTGTGAAGTGAGAACCATTTTAGGCGACGACCTCATGTAGATCATCGGGGGAACGCCAAGAGTCCGCAAAGCAGTAATCAAAGCAAAGGGTGGCTATTCAGAAGAATCTGAAATTTAAAAAGAGCTTTGACTTAATTCACTGTGTCTTCTTCACTCCATGATTCCATGTGTGTTTATTCATAGTTTTGATGTCTTTACTGAGAATCTGGAATGTCTAAATAAAATAAAGGAAAACCATGAAATAAGAAGACACACATTAAATTTTACACTTTAAAAGGAAATCTTGGTTTATTGCTCTATTGTTTATTATTTCTTTCTGACTTTATCGCCCTTCAAACCCCGTACTATGTACTCACTATGTTGAACTTTCTTATTTACACTTCAGTTTCCTGCGGCGCTTAAACTCGACCTACTACTTCAGCTTCACCCAGTGATTGAGTGACACTTAAATGTAAGCTCTTTAATCTCTCAGATTCTCACAGATCCCTTTTATTCAAAGTCATCTAGGCAGTTTTCCTTCACAAATTGTTGCTGTTTTTAATTTAGGCTTCATCTTTCTGAATATTACACAGACAAAAATCAGCCAAAAGCACCATTAGTAAAGCGAATGACAAACAAGGAGACACTTTTCTTCTGACTTTGGTTCGTGATTTATTCTGAACCTCCATCCGTCTATCTGAAAGACCTTTTTTTGTTGTCTCAGGTGAAAAAACAAAGATGCTGCTGGTCCAAGATTTTTGTACTCAAGCCCGGGACAGACAAGTCTCCCCTAACCACCGTTAACCACTAGTAAGTGATGCTAACTGCTCCCCCGTGCACTTCCTGACAGGACAGTATTTCTCGCTGACCTCACTCTGGCCTGGCCACAAACTCATTTTAAAAATTAATGGTCTGTGAAACGATCTACAAATCCATCGAATGCCACTGCTGCCCAGAACCAGCAGCACCCAAGGGCGTAGGAGCAAAACATGAGTTAATTTGAGCCAAACCCCCCCTCCATCAACACCCCGAGTCTGACCGGGCAAACAGCCTTCCAGACTCTGACAGACAAACTCAGTGCTCAGGAAAAAGGGCAGAACTTCAGTGCAGTACTTGACTGAACGAAACTGCATTTAACGTGGAATCTGATGAAGGATGTGGTTTGTCGTTCATTTATTCTTCAACACAAACTGGCTTCAACTCGGAAAACAGCACACGTCGTCCGTGGTGAAAGAAGTCAAGGCTAATCTGTGCTCCAAGGACGAGGAGGATTTCATTAAAGGTTCTTCCTCCTCCGTGTGCCAAGGGACAGGAGAGGAGGATGAAGAGGAAGAGGAGGAGGGATTTAATTTGAGAGGAGAGGAGGATCACAAGGGTGAGAGGAGGTAAAGACAACGACAAGAGGCAAGAGCAAGTAATGAACAGAGACGGAGGAAGAGATGACTTCACGTTAGTGATGGTACAACAACACAGACTATCTATCAACGCTCATTATTTTCCAGAGAATCACACGATCGATGACAAATGTGGACTCGTTTTAAAATAATTACGCTTTTTTTGTTAGGACAGTAACGAGTCGCACACTGCAGCTGGATGCTGGAGACACTTTTCCCTGTTTTTTGGTCTGAGGCAGGGGAAGTAGCCTGCAACCTGTCGACAACGGTTGTGTGAGGTTCAGGGTTTGTTTGACGTTAATATTTCTAAACACACTGTGTAAGGAATGTTTGGTCAGAGGCCAAGGTAACATGTTAATGGCATTTATTGGCCCTCATGGGTCCAGCATGACTCACACCACATACACTTGGCCGGCAGACCAGTGCATGTGTCCCTCCATTTTGGGGCCACAGAGAAGAAACCAGATCTCAAAACATCTTTACTAGAGCTTAAACCGCTGATCGAACGTTGTAGTGAGTTTTGGGCTTTGCGAGAAATGCTGATAGACAAAGATTTGCTTATTTCATGTTACCAGAAATCTTGTTTTCTTGCCACTGTAATTAATGCTGAGCACAAATGGAAATAGGAAGCATTTCAAGTCCCTGTCCTCAGGTGTCCCCGGATTTGGCGCTGTGTGTCCTCCAGTGTGCAGCTACTAGTCCTACTAACCTGCCCAATGTTTTGTTGCTCTGTTCTTTTCTCTCTCCACTTTCCACTCACCCCAACCGGTCAAGGCAGACGTCCGTCCACCCTGAGCCTGGTTCTGCTGGAGGTGTCGTCCGGTAAAGGGAGTTTTTCCTCTCCACTGTTGCCTATAGCTGGGATTTGTTGGGTTTTCTCTAAATGTCTGTATAGTCTTGACTTTATTATATAAAGTGCCTTGAGATGACCTTGTTGTAAATTGGCGCAATATAAATGACGTTGAATTGAATTGAATTGAAAGTCCACTGGTTTCCTGTGGTTGTCTGTTCTACGTAGGATATTTACCAATTCTCCACTTTTGGATGGAGCAGAAGGAGGAAACTACACAGCTGATGTGAACAAATGTTTTGGCAAAAGTGCGTTTTCAGAGTTTAAATTTCTTAGTGCATCTCAGCCCTTTGCCCTGGTGAGAAGGAAACTGCCAGTATTTCTATTAGCTGATAAATACGGGCAAAACTGAAAAATGAAGAATTGAGTGTGTGTGCAACATCCACCCAATTAATACATCAAATAAATAGTCTCCATTACCAAGAGACTCCAATAGGTATATGAAACAAACCGAGGCGGGAAGAAAGACGAGGAAGAGAGCAGCACTTCTCCTTTGTGACATTTTTTCATTCTCTGGGAAAAACCAGCAGGTTAACAGTCGCCTGGAGCCAAACACGTACAGTCGGTGTTTTATCCTGACGCAACCTCAGACTGGCCCCAAACATGCAGACAGAAAAAGGCGATGAGACAGATAAGGAAAGAGAGAGTGGGAGGAGGGGAACGAGGAGGAGGAAGGCAGCAATTCTCCTTTTAACACCACCTTATACTTAATTACGTGTTGCTGCACCCTCCGTCAGATTCACACACCTCTGAGAAAAGCCTCCAAAAACGTCTTCAGTGTCTCATCCACAATGGACAAGCTCAGTTTGAGAAGACGTCTTCACGTCTCGATCAGCGTTTTTAGGCAAACCTCAAAGCTGACAAAGAGATGAAGTCAGCTTTTCTTTTTCATTTTTCCAGAAAACATCAGTTCTATCACAGCACCGCATGAAGCCGACTCAGCCACATCATGCAAATACATTTAAACTTCCGGTTATAGCAGATATATATAGATTTTAACAGCAGCCACATTGGAAATCAGACCAAAGTTCTGAAATGACAAAAATCCACATTGATCATCAAGGTGATTCATTGGGGGCTTGGACCTCAAAGTGCACGAAAAACAGGATAAACCTGCTCAACTTTACACCTCATCCGAACGAACACATCCTTGCTTGCATTATTTCGGACACAATGTGGCTGTGTGATGTCAGTGGGGGATCACTAGTGCACACTAGAATTAAGACCACCAACTCAAAACACAAAACCAAAAGGTAATGCACAACATTCCTGTCTGTGCTTTGAAGACAAGAGAAACAAGACGGACCACAAGGTCAAAGTCCTCTACCAACATACTATAGCCACGGCAACCAAAAAAACTAACTGAAGCCAGGATCTTTGATGATTTTTAAAATGTAAGTTAACGGTCATGTTAAACTGTAGACTTGTAGACATTTAATAAAAGGACATCCTCAAGAGCAGTGTACCACGTGAACATTGCATTTCTCGGCATTACAGCGTAATACTTGGGATTTTCAACATTATGTACGGTCAAAAGAGAGACTTGGTTTAAAACCTTCAGTAAAACAGAATTGTAGAACAGTGAACGGCAGGCCTGTTTCCTCTCAGTCAGAGTGAGCCAAATTGCCCTAATGAACAGTAAGCAGAAAGATCAATATCAAAAAAATAAACCCAAACAGGCAGCAGTGGTGCAACGATTACAGGCCACAAGAGAAAATTAGATTTGCCTTTTTCTGGCTTACCAGACCTTTACCGTCTCACCGACAAACAAAGAATGGAAAATTAAAACGGAATGGATCCTACCTGGAGTGCTCTCTGCTCTCTGCTCAGCTTGCTGGAGTCGGCATAAAGCTCAGTGGTCATCCATTTGAAGTGGTCCCCAACATATCCAGATGAGTCGGTGAGGATGGAGTGCTGTGTCTTGCTGCCGCCAGGTTCTTCGTCCACCAGAGGATCTACACCGTGCTGGATGTCTTTGTTCCCATCACTGTAGCTTGTGGAGGGCAGTGCGGACTTAGGTGTCTCTCTTCTGGACGTTGTCTCATTGAAGGAAGGGCCATCATATTTAAGCTCTCTGGTAACTGGTGCTTCTCGAGTCGGATCTGTAGGCATCCTCTTAAGTCCTATATTGGTGGGGGTGCCAGGTGAAAGGTGCCGACAGGCTGAACCCCGAGGAAAACTGTTTCCATAGGTGAGAATCCTGGGATTGTTATTTACACAGATTTGGTTATTTCCAAACATCTGGCTCTTAGGAAAGGTAATTGCACAATTTGGAGAACTAAAACTGTTCTTTTGGCAAACAGGAGATCTGAAATGTATGTTTCCAGAAGGTGCATGCATAGCATTCCGGTTTTCACTTGTTATTTGAGGATTGATGGTCTGGCAATTTGGAGAAACAGGGTTTTTATCATCATTGGTTGGAACACTGAAAATTCTGGGTTCACAAGTTGAAGCCCTCTGAGTCAGAGTTTGGCAACATGGACCCACAAAACCTCTGTTCATGATGGTTGAATTGTTGGCACCTAAACTGTTGCACGTAGGAGCTCTTGGGTTAAAGTTTACAGACAGTGGTGCCCTAGTGTTGAGGATTCCTTCAGCTTGAGTGCTGGGTTTAAAAGTCCTGCAAGCTTGGACCTGGGGACTGAAATCTCTACAAGTTGGTCCCTTACTGCTGCAAACTATATAATCTGAATTGCAGTTTTCCCCATGAGCTGGACTCTCTGGGCTGCTGTCTGTGCACCCCATGACATTATTAGAATTGGTACATTCACAACTTTCTTTACTAACAGGATGGGATTTGACGCCATTTGTGGTGGGACTTTGCTCAGGGTTAAAATCTTTATTGGCTGAAGATTCTGATTTAGAAGCAGTACTTGCACTTTTCCCATTACCACCATTGTTTTCAGCAGGAATGCCACAACTGAAATCCCCAGCCCCCTGAGAGACTCCAGTTTTGCATTTTCTTAAAAACTGATGTGGACAGGTTCGGGCACAGTGCATTGCCTGCTCCTCTGGGACATCTGGGACTGGACTTGGTGGTTCCTCCTCTTCTGGGATCATCTCTTCAATGGTCTCTCTAGTAGAAAAGTGTGAAGAAGACTTGTGATGAGAAGGTTGTGATTTAGAAGTCTTGGATAGACCGTCTACTGTCTGCTCTGCTGCCTGGTTGAGAATGAAGGAGTTTGAAGACTGTGACTCTTCTTCCTGAATGTGTTTACAATCACCGTTGGCATACTTTGAGGAATCTTCTTTTCTGGTAGGTAGAGAGCTGTGCATGTTACAGGGAGACTCATCATCTAACTCATCATGTACCAAGTCAATACAAACTATATCATCTTTTGAGGAATTTAGACCTTTAGTTGAAGACTTTGTGGTTTGGTTTATGGATTTGTCCTTTTTACTGTCAGTCTTATGTGAACAGTCAATATTTAGCCTTTTCTGGTTCTTGTACAGTTTATCTTGGGTCTTTAATCTGTTCTCGAGTTGGGGTTTTGTGTCAAAACCTGGGTAGGATGACATGGGTGTTGGGGACACCTCTTTGGAATTCTGATATGGGGACACGCCATATGGAAGGCCATGTTTTGCTGCAATGTGAGATGGATAAAAGCTGTTGCTGCCAAGCAATATGGGGTGGGGGAATATTGGTCCTTTGCCTGGTATGGGCATACGCTGCAGTGACATATTCTCTGCAACTGAATATGGGATATAGCGATTAGTGTAACCCAAGCCTGGAGGAAGGTAGGAGTCACTAAAGATTTGGCTGGAAATGTTTCCATTTTCCACGCCATGAGTTTGGATATCTTGAGTATCTGGTTTAGCAGGAGTTACATTTTGTTTTCCAAACCAGGTTTGAGTTTCTTCTTTGCTGTCTGGGGGACGTTTCTCAGAAATAGTAGCTTTAAGCTTTGGAGAAGGGGAGGATGCAGGTGGTCTTGCCGCTGTGGTAAGACTAGAAATACTGTTGACCTCTGTTCTAGAGTCAGCTGAGCTTGTAGGTTGTGGCTGGTGAGGAACACTTTCTACACTCTTATTTTTTACAATTTGGGTGTGTCTGGGGTGGTCAGAGCTGATAGCAGAGGAGGGACCTGCAACATTCCATGGGGACCCAATTGTCATTTCAGGACTATCCGGAATCTTTGCTGACATGCTAACTGGTGGGGGTAGACCCTCTTTTATGTGCTGGTCCTGACTGGGTAGCAACACATGTTGAGATGGTGACAAATACCCCAACTTGGCCAGAGCTTCTAGTTTTGATGGGAATCCATTTGGGAACCCTTCCAGCTCTTTGGCAGACAGATCCAAAGGTTTTTCTCCAGGGTTTCTGGCAGGTTTTTGAGGTACAGCTTTATCCAGCAACGTCTTTTCTGCACTACAGCTGCCTGAGCTGGTGTCTTTGGGTTTGTTGCTGCCTGGGTGCATGTGAGTGCAATGCTCAGGGCTCAGACTGCTTAAGGGGTGAGACACTGGAATTGAGGTTGAGGATGAGGAAGTGCTTCTGTGAAGGGACTTTTGCAGGTCTGCAGTCATGTTGCTGAGAGGTTGGGGTGGGGGAACTGAGCATGAAGGATGGGTAAGTGATGGTGTTTCTAATGCAGCAGTGCTAGCTGAACTCTTAATAGGGGCACTGCTACTTCCACAACCACTGTTGCCATGAGGGTGCTTGGTGGAAGTGGACTGACTGGGCTTTGCAACGCTGCTGCTGCCACCGCCAGTTTGTCGCTCAGTAAGTTGAGGCTGTGATTCCTGATGGAGCTGTGGACTAGTGCTAAAGGCAGAGGGTTCTTGATGTGCCTGAGGACCAAGGGCATGCAAGACCTTGTCCTGGCAGTGGGAAAGGGATGAGAGAACAGCAGGAGTTTGACTGGCTGTAGGGATCCTGATTGGAGGGCCTAGTGGGGAGGAGATATGCGCTGGGCCATAAAGAGGCAGATAGAAAAGTCTGTCTTCCCCAGATGTGCTGCTTCCTGCTCCAGCAGCACATAGAGATTGATATGCTAACTGCTGGTGGAGGAAAGGGGATGGCTGAGACAGGAACGAGGCCTTGTATGCCATGTCCAAAAGGGGTACATTGTCGCATCAGCATATGGGCTGATCCAGGGCAATGTCAAGAAATTACCAGCACCGTTCAGGCCCAGTTCTGACTGCTTGTCATTTGGTAGAACTCGGCGGTCCAAACCTACGCCTTCACCTCCTGCAGCAGGTACAACCAGGGGTTTCTGCAGCCCTGGTGGTTGGCTTTTATAAAGTCCAGCATACCCATTTGTGGGTTTCTGCCCATCCTGCAGGGTTACATCTGGTTTGTACAGGCGATTGTAGCCAAGTGGCAGAGCAGTGCCAGGTTCCTGGGGCTTTTCAGTAGAGACTGGATGGATGCCATGATAGAAAATTCCTCCATGGGGGCGGAGGTTTTCCCCCAACAGAGCAGTGCGGTCGATACTGAGGGCAGCTAGTGGGTTCATCATAAAGGCTGTGCTGGCTTCCACCTGTAAGATGGAGAGGGGAGACAAACTAAGTGAAAATCAGACTATGTGGCAAAATACTATATTTTTCTCCTAGTTTACAGGACACATGCAAAGAAACATGCCTATTTTTAGAGTTCCACAATAAAACAAACTCAAAAAAACAATTAACTACAATGTTCTTTTCACGTTCTATTTGTCAAAAAGCCTAACTCTTTTGGGACTGAATATCCCACAGTGCTAGATACTAGGTAGCTCTTTGGTCGTCAAATTAATCAGGATGATTTTTCCCACATTGTTGAGAGCCGACTTCCAAGGACGAACAAGAATAGAGGCAGGAAAGGGTATTTTGTCCATTTAGAGAATCTCCAGCACGAGACATGAACGCTGTGATTTCAGTTTTCCTTTCATGAGGAAAAATAAGAGTAGTCTTTTATTTATATATTTCATTTATTTTGTATTCCTGGATGACACACAACGCCGGGAGCTCCACTTTCACTCTCTTCTGACAGATCCGGGAAACAGAGAGCGAGAGGAAAAGGTTAGCGAGCAAAGAAAAAACAACACATAAAGAGCGAAGGGGACAAGGGAACAAGACAAGCAAAGACAAAGGGAAAACGTGAAGGCAAAGAGGGAGAAAGTAGAGGGAACAATACTGAAGGAGAAAAATATAGCCTAATTGAATTTCCTGTCACACGGCGCTATGAACCATCTCTGATTGGCCATCAGCCGCGGGGCCATTAGGAAATTATCCAGACAGCTGGGTGGCTGCCTGAGATGTGGAGGAAGCAGAGAAACCTTCACTCACCCTGTTTTTCAGGTCACCAAAAAAAAGAAGAAAAAGAAAAAAAAAGCGGTTTAAGAAAAAATGAAATCCCAGTTTGAAGGTAACAGGAAAGCAGCGAGAAATATGTCAGCGCATAAATGAGCCCAAAAATGGGTTCATTTTGAAAATGTTTAAGTGTGGGTTGCGCTGACGGGGTGAAGTATTATAGTTCCAGTCACAGTTTGACTTGTCCCCTTTAACATCTGTTACCGATGTGACTCCACATTCATCACCAAAACTTAACATTTTATTTGTTTTACGGCATTTCATGACATGTTTGTCATTTGACTCGACAATTTAAAATATTCTTTGATCACAAAATGGGAGCCATCCCCATTCTGGGACATAGCATGTGATTTGGAAGGGTGTGATGAGGAATTTTCAGATGGAATATTTTTGTGGTTACACACTTTAAGAGAGGCCTCTAGATGAGAAAGTCCAAATTTTGTCTCACCTCAAAAGGAGACATTTTGATTTCATGGTGAGACAGTTTAATAAATAAATTACAAGATGACATATTTTGTGACTAGATACTGATCACCTGATGAAAAAGCATTTTCATGGAGCACATTTTGTAATTATATATATTTTGTGACAAGGCATTTTGTGAGGGGAACTGTGAAATGCCAGATGTGACATCTCATCACATCAGAAAAGACATTTTAGGAAGCAGCATTCTGAGAGGAGTTGTCTTATTGTACGGTCTGTAATGACAAGATGTGATTTTGTGACACGGACAGTTAATACCTGTCCATAATTAGGTGCAAAGCGTTTTCTTTTGATGTTTTATGTTGGCTGTCACACTGTCCTTTTTTTGATAGCAGAGCTACGACGTCTGACACCTAATATTTGCTCATAGTCGCAGTGTTGCTATGTGTTAAAAACCCGCTAGAAGAAAACAAAGTTGACCTTTAACCTTACCATGCTTTGAGCCTGCCGTCTGCCTCGTGGACGCCAGTCAGCCTGCCATGTCTGCAAACGGGGAGAAAACCCACATGAAAGGAAACCATTGCTGAGGTTTCTGCACAAAAACTCATCTCACTCTGCATCAAAGTGTTGACAAGGACACGTACGTGTGTGTATCTATATTATATATATATATATATATATATATAGATACACACATATATAATAATATATATTATATTTATATAAATTAATAACAGACTTTATACATCAGAACATCCACACCAACACTTCAGATGTGAATTAATCCGTAGGCGTTTTAAAATTCTAATAAAAACCAATGGAGTTTGGTGTGTGGCACATAAAAACACCCATAGAGAGAGATGTCAGGCAGAACACACACACACACACACACACACACACACACACACACACACACACGGCTCTGCGTCTGCAGGGATGTTACGAGAATCGACATCTGTGTGTGTTTTATCGCTGAGCCGGAGGACTGATAAGGCACGTCGCCTCGTTTCCAGAGGAACTCATAATCCAGCCGAGAGAAAATGTTGCAGCGCTGCTCCACACACACACACACACACACACACACACACACACACACACAGAGTAATTGATGGCTGTTAGGGAGCTGGGATTTCAATAACAGCTCTTATCTCCAGACCATTGAAGGACAGCTGTGTGTGTGAGTGTGTGTGTGTGTGTTCGTGTGTGTGTGTGAGTGAGTGTGTTTGTGTGTGTGTGAGAGAGTGTGCGAGTGTGTGTGTGTGTGTGTGTGTGTGTGAGTGAGAGAGTGTGCGAGTGTGTGTGTGTGTGTGTGTGGCGTCCATGTCGATCCATCAAACCACCCTCCCACACACCCTGCTCATCCTACAGTTGTGAGGACATTCATTCACGTAACACATTCCCAAACCATCAACCTAAACCTGGTCTTAAAGGACTTGTTCAGTTTTGCAGCAGCTTCTAAAACTGTGACGGTTTGACTTTATGTTTTTAGGAGTGGCAGCCAGGACTCCCTCCTGACATTTAGCGTTTCATACGACGCCCTTTGAGGTAATAAATCAGCAGTTGTGTGCACACACACGTCTGTGCAACACCGTCACGCTCACGTCCATGTCAACGTTCTCTGCAGTCCCGGTCGACCACAGGAAACAACCAAAAGACGCCGACTTTACTTCCACAGAAAGAAGCTGGTCCCACAGTACTTCTGCTTAGAAACTATTGATCGGTAATGATCAAAGCTGTTCTGACAAACTGGGTCATTTCTGCTTCTGAGCACTGACTGGTTTCTGGGGAAATTCACACATAGACTCACAGTGACTTTATGGAGGATTCCATCAGTTCCAGTGGGTTTGGACCCAGTCTGGACCATGCGGAGCCTCTCCGATCCAGCTGAGGCCAATCGGAGCTGTAATTTTCTGGACTCCGTCATTACGTTTCCTGCCCTCTGCTCTGTTTTGTTGTAATTTTAGGAGATGAGAGGTGGAGATGAAACTTTAATGATCCCTGCAGGGAAACGTCGGGAAAACGCTGCTTTATTTAACCTGGACTGAGCAGGGACTGCCCCGCTGACCGCTGGGAAATCTGCCTTAATGAGGCAGAGCGAGATGCCGTGTTTACACCGAACCCACAGGAAACGAGATCCCCGAACAAATGCTGCAAAGATCATTAGCCTCCAGGATTTAACCTCCGCCCAAGACACACCTCAAAGAGACGAACCTGACTACGGAGAGGGCGACCACAAACACGTGCGACACAAACACAAAAATCTGGTGTACGACCACCAAGAGACACAACGTGAACCTAAAGAGAAGCAGCCGTCCCAAAAAATACAGAATAACCCGAATGAGATGGAAAAATTCAGAACCATTCGGAAGAGTTGCATGAAAACTGGAGACACAAAAAGCGAAACATAAAGAGACAAAACTAAGATACAAAGAGGCGCAAAGGGCGAGTTCACGTCACAGGACTTCCTGTTGGTTCACCTGCATGTTTGTCAGGCTCCAAGGATCTGACCCACGTTTACAGGTTGGACAGGTGAGTCACACGGGAAGTGTCCCACAAGTCAGACCCGAGTGAAAAGATCAAATCTGGAGGGACACGAGAGCAGCAAACCGTCCACACCGCCAGAGGTGTCCCCCAGGATCAGGGGACCATTTCTTTTAGAGTGTCCCAACGCACAGTGCTGCCATTAAAAAGTCAATGTTAGGCACCCGTGCTCTCTAAGGGGGGTCCCGTGAACATCTGTCCAGATGCATTGTGTCACTTCTCTGTTACTGGACTACACATTGAGTGTCACGTTGCAAACTAAAAATACAGCTCGTCCCTTCGGAGGATTTTCTGTCTCCTCTGAGCCGAGGACGCCCGCTGACGTCACAGCCGCACCTGATTACAGAACAGCGTGTTAAACGTTGAATCTGATCGTGACGTACCGGTTTGTCGGAAACAACCAGCTGCTGTTAGGAAGCTCCGCAGACACAGTGATGTCATGAGTCAGTCAACTGCGTCCGTCAGCGACGAACGTTCAGCGAGACTCACCTCGTCTCTTCTTCTGTGAACTTGGATCCGTCTAGTTAACGTCCATCCGGCGGAAACAGCTGGAATCCTCGCGTGTCGCCCTTGTTACGTCCATCGCCGTCGGTCGGCCACGTGGGCGCGCACATGCACAGGTGAAGGTGTTTGAGGACAACTTCCGCTCGCACGGGTCAAACACCAGGTGTCCCGAGCGGGAAAACAACAAAGAGCGAACGATGACTCGGTCCGCGCGCGTGTGTGTGTGTGTGTGTGTGTCCCGGCAGGAAGCAGCAGCTGGATCTAATCCAAACAATTACAGACGAAAATGAAAAAAAAAAAACTAAACGTAAAATGTTCAATATTCCTCATCGGGCGGAAATATTCCTCAGTTAGTCCACGTTTCTTTTCCTTTCTCCCCGGTCCCGTCGTCCGTCCGTCCGTCCGTCCGTCTGCGGGCTTCTCTCCCACTCCTCCTCCTCCTCCTCCTCCTCACTCCTCCTCCCTCACTGCCTCCCTCCCTCGCTCCTTCCCTCCCTCCTTCCCTCGCTCCCTCGCTCCTTCTCTCTCCCCGCTTCTCCAGCGTCAAGGTTCCCAAAATAAAACGCAGCGTTTCCTGCGCGGGCTTTCAAAATAAGGTGCAGCACACCGCAACATTTCCGTGTTTCATGGAGGCTCAAAAAATACATTAATAATTACAAAGAATCAAATGAGATTTTGAATTAATCTGTTATTTTCCTTTAAGAATCAAACAAAAAAAACACAGCTGAGATCTTGCTATCAGAACAACATTGGTCACAGTGACTTGGATTTTTAACCTCTGACCCCCAAATCAAATGAGACCTGTTGGACGTTTCTTCCTTAAAATCCTTTCGAGCATTACTTTCACTTTGTGTTTGCAACAATGGATTGGACGTAAGGGCCAGATGTGAAGTCACAGTGACTGTGACCTTTGACCTCCTAAAATCAAATCAGTTGGTGTTTTAGCAGAAACAAATGGACAGTTGGACAAATGGACAGTTGGACAAATAACAACCCAAAAATATAAAACATCTGACTGATTGTTGTCAGGGTGGAGGCAGAATGAAAAACTAACACACAGAAGGAATTAAAAGCAGATTATGTGATTTTTATTTTTAAATCCAAAGACAATTGAAAAAACACACTGACATCAGGTAACTGGTGCTGATGAAAACTTCATGTTGCCTTTGGTCTGGTTCTGAAAAGCAGCACCTGAACACGTCACAAGGACATGAACCAGTGCCAAACTAGGAAGCGGAAGACGTGGGCCTGGACGTGTCTGTACGCTACAAACGTTGTTTCTTCATGGGAAAATCAAGGTTGAAAGTGGGAAGTGTGAAGCCTTGGGACTATTACCTGTTGGGGGACACAGACGCCCCATCGATACTTGTGTCCGCTACAGCGTGTTATCTTGATTTCTTTAGTTTGGCTCAAAGCTGTTTAATTGGGTCAAACCTGATAGAGATGAGCAGAGATGAATCCTAGAGAAAAGAACGAACACGCAAACATCTTTGTTGTTGGTCTAAACTGCACAGACTCAAACACGATTTTGGAGACATTCTCGAAATTACAGTTAACGTCTCAAAACTGACAAAGTAAGAGTTTTTATTCTGAAAGCAGAGCAGCATGTGCAAAGCGGGTAATGATTCTGACTTCACTCAGCCCTTCAAATATTTATTTTCCTCATGATCTCCATACAGTGGTGGTATTTTTCTACAGCTTGATTTCTGAGGTCACTTTTTGAAATTTAAACATTTTCACGCATATTTCCTCTTTAATTTTAGCATTTCGTTCTTTGCTGATTGCAGCAGAAACTATGTCAAACTACAAAAACATATATAAACCGAAAATAAAAATGAAAAAAGTATTAGAAATACAATCTAAAATTGAAATTGAATAAAATCTGAACAAAAACACTGGATTTAAAATGCTTATGTGTAAATAAACACACACACTGCAAAAATAACGTCAAATACAAACAAAAGGAAACGAAAAGAAAATATTGATCCGAATGTTGGATTGAATGAACATATGTTGATGTGACACTTTTTAGTTGCCATAACGTGCTACCGATCTATTAAAAGTACTATTACTACAACTACAGGCACTGTTTATTCAAGTAAATATATTTATATGTACAGTTTACAGATATGTATTTCATAAAGCCGAAGGAGCAGCAAACCTCGTCCGAGCCAGTAATGCGTTTGTTACGCCGCAGCGCCCCCTACTGGACGAACCACATTCAGACACGCCAACTTCTCCTGCAACGAGCTGCGCCGCGGACGTGGAGGCAGCGACCACGTCACACCAGGTCGATCTGCTGCGTGTGTGCAGTCAGAGGCTTCAGGGCTCCTGCGTGTATTTGGAACCTCGTCCTCTGTTCAGCCTGGAGACCCTCACTGCCGTGGACGCTCATGCCTGGGACCTGCAGGACCATCCGTCACACTGAAGGCCCCTGTTTAAAGGCCGTGGCAGCTGTCCACCCAACACAGTGTCACCAGTTCTGGTGCTGGTCCGGCTGCTTGTTGAAGTGCAACCCGCTGAACCCCACGGCCCGCTTGCAAGTTGCTTTGGACAAAAGTGAGTCCAAGAAAGTGTGAGCGTGTTAGAGCCACCATAAAACCCCTTGGGGTAAAGTCCCCGGGGCGGATGGGTTTTGTAAATTGTTGCCTTAGTGTGTAATTCATTTTTCTGTAGAAACAGAAAAGCCTGTGTTCCTCCCCACCGTGACTCAACACTGCAGCCAGACAGGAAACACAGAGTGACTGCGAGTAAAACTCCTTCCTTCTACTTTTTCTTCTCGCCCTGTAACTCCGGTTCTTAACTTTCGTCTTCTCGTCTTCAAATCGCTTTGATCGAGTCTATTTGAATCACCACAAATCACTAAAAGTGCTGCGGCCACTGCTGCTACACAAAGATCTCCGACTATCACTGCTGTGCATTCTAGTAATGCTTCTGCAAGTGATAGTCGTGCTTCTTTTTTCAGTACTGCTATTATGAGTCGTATTATAGCTAGTACCAAATAATTAAACCCTGCAGTTCAGCATTTTTATTACTACTATTAGTACTGATATAACGCCATATTTTAATGCGACTAAAACTTCAAATAGTGCTGCTGCTCCCGTCTGTACTGCTACCTTTAATATCCCACTCATTTCTACATGTCCTCCAGTAATACCGTCGTATACTGGAGGAACCACCATGGTATTGTGGAAGCTACAATCACTGCAGCTAAACTCTGACATTGTTGGGGGCAAAGGGCAAACCTCAGGCCTTGGTTTCTGGTTCCTGCAGCGGTCACGGTTAAACGCTCAGACCAGACTCCGCTCCCTGAAACAGTCTGTGTGTGGGTGTGTGTCATGTGACAGTCCATCGGTGTGACAACACGCGCTTGTTTTTTTCACATCCCACGGCTGTTTGAGGCACGTTTCTGCTTTTGTGAGACCTGGCGGTGGCAGCAGACAGGGGACGTACGTGAGGACAGAGAAAGCAGGTGACACGCGGCAAAGGTCGTGAGGCTGATTGAAAGCCTTGGCGCTGCAGACGGGCGGCTGTCAGGATGCTCGAAGAAACCCTTTTTTAACAGTTTCACATCGTTCAACTTTTGATCTCTCTGGGAAAAACAGAGCCGCCCGTGCTTATGGTCACGTGATGATGTCATGAACAAATGTGTCACATGAAAGCTAGAACTAGAAATCCAAAACAATAACTACCCAGGTTCTTACTGTACATAGTGTTTATTGATTTCAAAGAACAAATAATGAAATAAACCAACAAAACAAACACAAACCGACTTTTAGCACATTTACTTCCTGTTTATGTGAAGCTATCTAAATATATCAGAGACACTAACCTTCCATCTATAGTTCTGGTCAAATGTATGATGTCTGACGGAGGATGTGGTTTCACTTCTTCCGCTGAACAGTTTGTTATTAGCAAAAACCGAAGCACTGGTTATTAGAAATACAAACTAAAGATGACGTTCTGTAAAAGCGTCTCGTCCACGGACCCCAGGGTCGGGGTTTGACTCTGGGTCACTGGGAAAGATATTTGAGATATTTTATGTCAGTATTTCCTTCAGTTGCATCTATTCTGAGAGCACAAGTGCTACTAAAACGTTTCTGTACTGATGCAGGTCAGAGTTCAGCCGTTTGATTTTCCAAGTCCTGGAAGTAACTGGGCTCATAGGAGGAACCCGTGTTCTGGTAATTTGATTTAGAAACACGATGTGACTACAGCATGACTTATTACACGCACAATGACGTCCAGGCGACTTACAGGGTTTAATAACCTGGTGAGTTATTGGGTTTAGAAAGTTTGTAAGGAAAATGAATCCAACACACACGGCAAAGAAAGTCAGTGCGAGGGTCTCAGGAGGACATGAGGCCAAAGACAAAACTGTTTTTAACTGGAAAGACTTCAACATGTCACATGTTACAACGCAGCACGTCAAGTAAATGTTGATGTGGCTGCTGACCTTGCTTCATGGTAAACACTTTAAAATTCTCTAAGTCTAAGTCTGGTTCCTCATTTCTTCTTTCCCCACGTCTTCACTGGAAGGGAGGATGTGGAAAGAAACGATGCAAGAGAGGGAAATGACAATGCACTTAAAGGACTGTATCAACCAGCATGAGGCATCGACAGGCGTCGCGTTGCGTAGGTGGAGTTGCTCTAATGCGAGGAGGTAAATAACGTCTGTGCAGAGCAGCGTTAAAATAATAAAACCAAACGCAAAGACCAGCTGTGAGACACGTGGAAGACTCGCATTTTCACTGAAGCACAATCACCGTCTGATCAGAGCAAAGGGATCTGCAAAAACTCTGTGCAGCTAAAGGCTCGTCTGCAGCTTGGCGGTGGGCAGGAAGAGGTGGGATTACTGGTTGTGGTCAAACTGTTCGGGACCTTGACACCCTGAGATCAGATCGCACATCTAAATGTGGTTGAAGCAGATGTTAAACATGCAGCTCGAGTGTGAAAAAACTCTTACGCTGTTTGATCGTGTCGGTGTAGCCAGAGGGTCAGCGTCAGTGGGGCTGTTCTGTGGCTTTGGCAATTCAGAATTTAAGCGATTTACAGCGTTCTTGCATTTGAAAAACTACTACTGAAAAACTATTTTAAGTTCTAGGAACAACACGTTCTAGCAGAGACTCTCAGGTTTCCATAAAGGCAGTTTTATGGCCGTGGAGCGACTGCAGCAGATATGTTCTGCCACGTTTGTTGGAGATTTTAATCAGACTTTGAAAGGTTGTTCTGGGTTTCAGGAGTTTCTCCTTTGAGCGATGAGCTCATTCTTCCCCCCTCTGACCTCGCAGCAGTGTGCAGCATGAAGTCGTCCTCCCACACCGCGGGTCTATGGGCAAGATGAAAAGCTGTGTATTCTTTTTCGTAGCCTGTTTCGAGTTGCATTAGTTCGCCCACACTGCTGTCCAATATGTCGACGCGAAACACATTCAAAACAGCCAAAAGCAGAAACCATGCAATCAGAAAAAGAGCCGTCGCACAGACAACGAAAGCCTGAACTGGCCTTCAAAAGGTCGAGCCAAGGCGGCGTGGACACAAAGATCAGCTGAAAATGAAAGTTTTAGAAGGGACTGTGCTTTGGAGGGTTCCCAAAAAAGGGCCGTAATCCAGAAAATCCCCACGAAGAATTAAATCGAACCAAAATAGAAAGTGACTTCAGGAAGTGAAATACAGAACCTTCAAAAGGGAACAAACATCTGCATTAAAAACAGCAGAGAGAACTTTTACAGAGGTCAACGTCTACAAATACTGTGTCACATGTCATTCAGTGTAGGACACGTCAGGGAGCTCGTGTGGTGTTTAGCACTTGCTTTTCTTCCTGTTTAACACACGTTAGGTTGTGTTTTATCACCTCACTTTACTCATGAGGGTCTCATGTGAAAAGCCTCTAATATAAATAAATGATGTGATTTTGCACAAACGTTCACAAACTGGAAAATGAGGGTTGGAGTTTACACACTGTTGCACAATGGAAAGGCCGTGAGGGGTTTAACACTCTGGAAGATCAAAAGTTGCAGACGAAGCAGCAGTTACAGGAACAGGAAGTGACGGTAGAGTAACAGTGTCTAACGTAAGAGTCAGACTCTGATCTGAGGACATAAAGAAATGAACAGGACGATCAGAAAGAAACGGACACATCCAAAGGTGTCGTCACCAGGAGCGCGGATCATCACGGGACGGTCCGTGGTCTTTTTACAGCACACGGTCTGTACACGTTCACAAACGTACCGTTCACACGGCCGCGGTAACTGCTCTCAAACAGGAAGCAAAGCTGTGAAGCCTCGCTCATCCCACCTGATGCCCCCCCCGGTCTCAAACCTCCAGGTTTTTTTTAAACAGCAGACTCAGCAACAACTTCAGTCTTCAGTGGCAACCACAAAGCCTCCACACTTCCTGCTCAGAGCTCCTTCAGACTCTTCGCGACTCGCTCTGTTCACGGGTTTAACTGCGTGTCCATCCAGACCCTGATCTGCCGACACTACAGTTCAAGTTTGGTTCAGGTCAAACTATTTAAAGCAAAGGAACAACAGATAAACGTGACCATCTCATCAAGAGTCTATTTCAAACAAAACTATTTCATTTCCGTTCATGACACAGTGTGTTTGTGGTTTCAAAAAAAGAACACAGTAAATACCAAGACAGTTTATTAGAAAATCAGCTCCATTTTCAAAGGGAACAATAATCACAGGTTCCAACCGTGATGCACAGTAACTCTCATGACCAAGACCAGAAACAGCAAAAACCGCCAAAGAACACGTAGATGCATTCGCATGGCCTGGGTCTCAGGTTGAGCTGCCGCTTCCCTGCTGGTCCTGAGTCCGGATGAAACAGGAGGCTTGTGTCATGAAGGGCATCTGGTGTTGAAACTCACGGCCCCATTCCGCTGTGGAGACCCCGAAGGGACAAACTGAAAGCCGTTGGTCTGCTCCTACAGCCTTAACGTGGCCTTGACGTGTACAAGGTCTTGGAAAGTGGACTTTTCTTTTGGACTTCTCAGAAGCCGCAGTAAACCAAGATGAGCACAGTGACTTACAAAGTCATAATGTTTGGATGTGACGGGAGCGTCACCATCTTCACTTCAGAAGACAACTTCATGTCCCTGCTTTTATTTCTTTGGCGATAACGGCAGCGACGTGAATTACACCGATTTCCTACATTTTGAATATTATAGTATTATATTATTTCCACTTGTCATTTACACCTTGTCTATTCTATTCATATTCAACCCATATTTATCTGAAGACTATATTTATCTCTGTTTTATTTATGACACTGATATTTATAGTTGTAAATAAGCCACTTATGCACTTCTGGTTAGATGCTAACTACATTTCATTGGCTCTGTACCTTGCACAATGACAATAAAGTTGAATCTAATCTAATATTCTAACTAATTTTAAAGCTGAGTTAGATTCTGTTTCTCCGTAACAGGAAAAGTTCAGTTGTCGCGGATCAAACGAAGAGGCTGCACACACACACACACACACACACACACACACACACACACACACACACACACACACACACACACACACTCGCACACACACACACACACACACACACACACACACACACACACACACACACACACACACACTCGCACGCACACACACACACACACACACACACTCGCACACACACACACACACACACACACACACACACACACACACACACACACACACACACACACACACACACACACACACACTCACACACACACACACACACACACACACACACACACACACACACACACACACACACACACACACACACACACACACACACACACACACACACACACACACACACACACACACACACACACACACACACACACACACACACACACACACACACACACACACACTCACACACACACACACACACACACTCGCACACACACACACTCGCACACACACACACACACACACTCGCACACACACACACACACACACACACACACACACACACACACACACACACACTCGCACACACACACACACACACACACACACACACACACACACACACACACACACACACACACACACACACACACACACACACACACACACACACACACACACACACACACACACACACACACACACACACACACACACACACACACACACACACACACACACACACACACACACACACACACACACACACACACACACACACACACACACACACACACACACACACACACACACACACACACACACACACACACACACACACACACACACACACACACACACACACACACACACACACACACACACACACACACACACACACACACACACACACACACACACACACACACACACACACTCGCACACACACACACACACACACACACACACACACACACACACACACACACACACACACACACACACACACACTCGCACACACACACACACACACACACACACACTCGCACACACACACACACACACACAGTGTGGGGTGTGTTCACACAGTGACATTGTTACACAGTTTTGCTTCACAAACTTCAGCCACCTCAGATCTGAAACCACGTTACACGTGATGATTACGGTTTTCTGTGGGTCTGGAGTTTAACAGGAGAGGTATTGAAACTTGTCACTGACTAACACTTCACTAAACTCATCTAGTTCCTGAAAGGAAAGAAAAATAACAGTTTCAAAAAGTCTGAGTCTTAGAGTCCATGGCGAGTGAGTCGACGGCTCCTGTGTCCAGAACGTCCAGAACTCCCACTGTGCAAAACAATAAATCCTCTCGCAGGTTCGTTCACACAGCTGAGGAAGTAGAACAGAAAGTCCTTTCACTTGTGTTCTGAAAGTCTTTGTGCCAGCTGTAAAAAGCTGAAAATCAAATCCAAAGTCTGCAGAGGAGACGACCAGGTGTTTGGGTCCAGGTGTTTGGGCGCCATCAGCGTCTGGGATGAGTCGGGCGAGGAAGCTGAGCTTGGTAGTAGATACACTCTGAAGGACCAGCAGGTGGTCTGTAGGGGGGCAGCTGGATCTCCTCATACTGAAAGACACAGGCAGAGATCTGAGTCGGACCAGCGTGGGAACAGTTAGTCCAAAGGGGCGGAAAAGTAAGAAGCACACAGAGGCGAACGGGGATTCAAGTCACAGGAAGAGGGGGAGCACATGACGAGTGTCACGTCACCGCCGAGCAGCAGCTGAGCACAGGTCACGACAAGGGGACGTTAAAGCTGCTCAAGTGCGTGTGAAGCCCTGCCAGTCAACATGGAGGCGTTAATAAAGGCCCGAGTGTAGAGAGGCGCTTACCTGCCGCAGCCCCTCAGCGTCTGGACTGTCGTAGGGAGGCTGAGGCTCAGTCACGTGGCAGCCGCAGGTCCTCGTCTCCTCCTTCGTCTTCAACAAACAAATCAAACCTGCCGGCACAGGCCACGTTTAGACTGAGGCAGCGTCAAAATGCACCGAGTCTCAGACTCAGCAGCAGTCAGAAATCATCCAACCAATTTTTAACGTTCAAGCAGCAACAGAATCAGGATAAAACCTTCAACCTAAATGCAGTTTGTGTTGGCTGCAGGTATTTTAGAGAGTGAAGCTTCAGCTAAATGCCAAAGCGCCTTATCTTTTAATTTTGTCGTGACGTAAACGCTGTGCCCACACAGAACCAGCTTTCAACCACAGTGTCACAGTAAGCTGAAGTTCTCAAGAGACCGGCTTTGTATTTCTACGGCGGAAACAAGTACGTCAAAGCAACAAACTCACCGATTATCACTAAGAGCAAGACGTTGAGGGCCAATGAGCCGTTTCTGATGAGCTCGTTCAGCGAAACACTCCCGTCGGTTGCTTTGTGGGCATCGGTGGGTGGAGGTGTGGGAACATCTGGGGAAACAAGGCGACACATGTGAACAACTGGAACAAAGCGAGCTCAAGTATTAGGAGGAAGCAGGAGAAGAACCAAAGACAGACCAAGCCGACAGGAAGTTTCAGTAAAACTCATACTGTGAGTCCAGACACACCCGGAGGTCGTCAACAGGGAGGCGGGCCGAATCCAACACACAGACCGAGGCACAAGTGAAGGTCAGAGGTCGCGACACCAGAACCCACAAAAATACACACAAAACACAACAACAGGCAAACGAGTAAATCGGGTGAACGAGGAACAAGTTGGATGAGTGACAGCAGAGCAAAGGGGTAGAGACAGGAGGAGGGACGGGGACAGGAATCTGAAGTGTGTGAGTGGACTGAGGCGAGGACCGGACTCCGCTTGCTTTGATATTATTAGTGTTTTTTTGTGTCTCTGAAACTGAATGAATCTGTCTGCTGATTACAGACTTCCAGTGTCCAGTGCTTCAGCCCAGCTGACACACACGGCACAGACAGTCCAGATTCTTGGTCCGTCTGTGTCTGTCCACAGGGAATCAAACCCTCTTTACATCACCTCTGGTTTTCTTTGTTGCACTGTTTATGTGTCACACACCCAGCAACTTACAACACCATTAAAACACTTTAACGTTGTTATCAGATGCAGTCTGATTTACTTTAAAGATTTACTGAATCAATTTAAACTGGAGCCAAGAGAAGTTTCTTCTTCGAAACTGCAAAAGTCACAATTTACTAAAGTAGTCACTAATTAGAACTAGTCTGCTCTGCACAGACGTCCATGGATCAAAGGTCAGTGGTCACACAATGATCAGCCTCAGGTTTGTGTGTGTGTGTGTGTGTGTGTGGAATTGAGGAGACCGTTTAGAAAAATCTGGTTCTTACCTGAGACGAGTCTGAACGTGTCCACAAAGTGAACGCTGTTATTTATCTTCCTGCCACAGAAGTACAGTCTGCAGTCGTCTGCTGTGATGTTGATGATCATCAGGCTGTTTCCAAAGGCTGAATATTTGGGTCTAACAGTACGAACCTGGTACTGGGAATCAGAAGGATCGTTACTGAAACTGCGGCCGATGAATCCTTGAACCTGACTGTGGTAAATCTCCATGTACCAGTAGGTGTTTGAATTGTCCCCTGAACATTTCAAAGTGACGTTCTGACCCAGCTCCACTCTGACCTCTGTGATGTTCTGACCCAGTTTCTCTCTGACCTCTGTGATGTTCTGGGCCTGTGCACAGACCAGAAACAGCAGCAGGATCATCCACAGCAGATCCATGATCAGCTTCACGATCAGAGACCAGCACAGCTCTGATCTGATGCTGCTCCGTCGTGAGCAGCAGCAAATGATCTTCACTTCCTACTTCACAGGGTGATTATGTCGTGTGTGAAGTCTGATGATCTAAACCACAAATACCAAAGTAGGTGTCACCAGACGCTGGAAGTGAAACTTGTTCATCCTCAGTCTGTATCTGCACCAGGAAGCAGTAGCAGCGTTCGGGTTCATCTGACTTTTATAGATTGTGGTTTGTTTGATAAGATTTTGTTTGAAAATCAGAAGGACATTTAAGACCCTGTCTCCTGCTGCTGCCTTCACTTCAACATCTATAACAGACACTTTTTGAACAGAGTAGAACTTTATAGTGTATCTATCATGAAGAAGACACATTACAATAAGTTACAGTAGTACCAGTGATTATTCCAGTATTAGTGGCTGCACAACGATTAACAGTTAACGAGTCCTGTACAAGCAAAGTAGGAGGCGTATGCTGTAATTTTCATAGCATCACCATGAATCTGAGGTGACATTAGTAGACGTCAGACTCTGATGATGGTGGCGTTAGTTTACAGTGACAGACGCAGGACAACAGTACGACGTAGAGCAGGAACGGATGCTGCTGCATGTGGTGCTGAAGTTATATTTAATGTAGCGCTGATAATTAAACTGTATTCATGAGAGAAGAAGTATTAGAGAATTAACTTTGCAGTTCTCAAAGTGAAGCAGGACCAGAAATCAGACACTAATAGATGCAGACACTAATAACAGTTATTAATCAGAATAATTGTACAGCAGCAGTCATAGTTCCAGGTAAACCAGAACTTTTGTGGTACGGGTCAGTTATTATTAGTCACACGTATGACAGTAGAACCAGATAAATAGAACTGCAATAGTACGAGCAGTGAGGGTATTTATGTTAGAACAGGAGTAATAATCATATTTCATATTTTTACTTCTGTTCACACTAACAAAGGTTGAACCTGTGGAACGTCTGGACACATCAAGCGGCTCCATCTTGTGTCTCTCAGTTGTTACTGCAGAAAAAAACTCAAACATTTTTCTTAGACACTTTTTTATTGAAACCCTCTACAACCCTCTATTATTTTTGAAATAACGGAAAACAAAACCAATTAAAGTCACAACAGACTTCGTACTTTCTGAACAGCAAACTCTCACATCTACGTCCACATGAAGAACAGAAAAGACCAAACTGGCAGAAGGTTCAGCAGCTTCGAAAAAAGACATTTTCATCACAGGCAGGTTAAAGGTCACGAGCAGTAATTAGTTATGTGTGATTATGTAAGTGCAAAAAGCTGTGACCTAACGAGAGAGTGTGGACACGGATCAGGGTTTCACCTACAACAGAAGCTCTGACGTAGGTGACGCTCGTAAAGGGACGTATGAGGATTAAATGTGGCAAAGCCTCGTATGAGGCTGCGTTTACTTATGGGCCTGTGAATCAAACAGCTGATTGTGGCTGTGATGGATTTTTGTCGTGGAAAGTGAAATAAAAATGTTCCTTTGTTACAGCGACACCATGTAGCGTTTGCTTCATCACTTTATGTCACATGATAATGTCGCAAAACACAATAACAACAGTTTGAGGTTTCTGACTGAATCCCGCAGCTCCGACAGTTTTAAATCCAGACGTGGATATTAGTTTATGTTGCAGGTGGTGATGGTAACGACGTCTTACAGATGACCGAGGAAATGCACGCAGCACAAATAAACCACCTGTACAACACAAGTGTTCACAGAGAGTGATGATCAGCAAAACTAGAACAAAGACTCGGCTCGTATTTTAGTGGACTTCAGCTTCTGTCTTTGGGTGGAATTTCTCCAAAGTCACAAACTGTGTGAAGAGATAATGATGAAATATGCAGACGTGTCACGACACGTCACTGTCCAAACACGCCCGTTTAATCCCCCCAACACGAAAACATGTGCTAAGTCAGTTCATGTTCTACATCCAAAGACACAAACACCTTGAATTTGTTCCTGGTTTGGTCCAAAGTTTTCTTGGCCTTGGATTCAAGTTGACCTCACAGGATGAAGCAGCAGGACGAGGGACTGCATGAGCTAAGAACTGGATCTATTTCTTCTGAAACACATGTAAGACAGTGAAGATTGTCCGAAAAAGTCCAACACTGGATCCAGTACAGTGAGTTTTATTCAGAATCAGCTTATTCAGCATGTGGAACAGTAGGAGGTTAGTGGCACCTGTGGTTCCGCAGAAAGAAGTCCAAGTGCTGTAGGACAGACCAGACAGCCGCATGCCAATGAGGCCCGATCACGAACAGAATAAACTTAACAAAAGGCAGCTTTTGTGTGCGGTAACTTTGACAGTCTCATGTCAGACGCTGACCTCAAGCATGTCCTGAGACTATACACATAATCAATTTACACACATCAACAAAAACAGCTGCAATTCTTTAATGGGATTAATATGCACGAAGGCAGCAAGAGCAAACCTGACGCACAGCTTACCACTCAGGTGTCATGACAAGAAAGTCCCAATGGGCTTTGTCGAGCTGGGCAGAGGCATCAGTCCATTTACATTCAGGTGAATTCACTCGGACTCATTTAGGGTCCCCTGCAGCAACAATCTAGGAACTATTTACTTATATATAAAAGAAAATATATACTGACAATTTAAAATCACAGTAACTTCTGAATATCTGCCACACTGAGTTTTGAGAATGTTGGATGATGGAGTAAAAAAAAAAAGAGGACTTGGCTCAAGACAAGCAACAAATACAGTGAAGCTGAACACAAAGGAAAAAAGCCACAGTGCTGGATCCTATAAACAGTGAGTTTTATGTCCATCTAAATCAGCTTCATCAGCATGTGGAACAGCAGGAGAGTTAGTGGCACTTGTGGTTCCGGCAGTAAAGAAGTCCAAGGCTGCTGTAGGAGCAGTGACCAGCAGTGAGCCTGGTTTCCAGCGAGACTAGAACAGGAAACAGTTTTCTGTGGTACAAGAAACTCTGCAGCTCAATATTATCTGGCATCTTCAGCCGCTGAGGGTCTCAGTGTCAGATACTGGTCATCAATAAGTGTCAGAGTCCTGAGACTCAGGACTTACTGTCTGGGGATCAGCCCTGCAGTGTACAGCAACTGAAATTCTTCTTTTCTTCCTGAGACGCAGCAGGCAAAAGTGAACCTGCAGCATCCTCCTGCCAGGAATGACAAGAAAGTCCCAATGTGGCTTTGTGATGTTGATGATCAGAGGCCTCAGTCCATTTACATTCATTTGAATTACACTGACTCATTACTGGGAATCAGAAGCATCTCACGGCTGTTTAAACTGCGTGTGTGCTGAATCCTTGAAAAGAAGTTAGACACTCACTGACTGTTCCAGTAGGTGTTAGAATTGTCCCCAGGCCATTTCAAAGAGATGGTTCTGATGAGGTCCACTCTGCCACACTGGGCCCATTTAGTCCAGAGTCACCAGGTTGATGGAGATCCATGCTCAGGTTCACGAAGAAGACAAGCAACAAATACCTGATCTGAAGCTGAACACAAAGCAAATGTTTGTCAGCTCTGCATCTCTTTCAAACATTATTTCTGTCCATCTAAACGTGAGACTAAATACACTCTGACAGACAGCACTAGTTGACATGTGGTAAAATGGAAACATCTTCCACATGGCTGCTCTGCATCAGGAAATAGTGAGCCTGGTTTCATACACCAGGACTATTTGGTCTGAAACAGTTTTTATTGGTACAAATCTGAAAAACACTGCAGCTCAATATTGATCTGCATCTTCATTGAGCAGGGAGTCAAATCCAGCTGGTCATCAATAAGGAAAGCTCACAGGAGTCAGGACTTTGTTGTGGATCCAAAAACCTGCAGTTTACAGCAACTGAAAACTGGTGGTTCTTACCTGAGACCAGATTGAACGTGATTATCCATAAAGTGAACCTGATTTTTCCTCCTGCCACAGAAGTCAGTCTGCTTTGTGTCTGTGCTGATGTTGATGATCAGTAGTTCATGCTGTTTCCAAAGGCTGAATAAACCTTTTTGGCTCTCTAGTTACAGTAACTATTGCACCAATACTGGGAATCAGAAGGATGACAATTGAAAATTGATGAATCCTTGAAACTGGCTATTAGAGGCAGTAAACATTTTGGATTCAACTTTTAATCTGAAAAACACTGGAAATAATTGACAGTTCTAGAAAAGCAGTTTAACATCCAGCTGAAGAAAAACTGTTTCAGTTTGTTAACAGTCAAAACTCAGAAGTAGACGAAATTATTTATTTAGTGAGGATTTTACTGATTATCCGCAATGGTGCCTGATCATCTCACTAGGTTGTCAGTCAAACTCTTTTCTGTCCATTTTTAGTATTAAAAAAACAAATCAGTAAAGTTTGTCATTTTAACAAACCAGGAACAAACCTGTCAGCGATTGGCAGAAATAACAGTTACAGTAACTATTGCACCAATAGCAGGACGACAGGTGACAATTGTTATATAATTGTTAAATAGAACAGTGATGTTATTAGAGGAGTTAATAGAGCTGGAATCAACAGGTGGTAACTATAAATGAAATGAAATAATTCAGTTCTAGTAAAAGTAGTTTAACTGATTCAGAAGAAATAATGAAAAATAGTGATATTTACAGTAAAACTGAAGTAAAGAAATTATTTATTTAGAGCAGATCACTTTACTGAATTTCTACAGCAATGAGCTGGATCATCATCATCATCAAAATTGTTGGTGCAGGAAAAGTCAAACACATTTTATAATTTAACATTTTTAGTTGGGAATTTAAAACAAAACACAAAGTCTTGTCAGTTTTATTTCTTGTCGTATCAGCAGGTTTCCACAAACCACAGTGTCATTAATGTAGAAATAACAGGAAGTAGCAGTAAGTAGCAGCAGGACGAAGGTGACGCTAATAACATGAGACATCTGGAAATAGAAAAGTCACAAACAAATACATTTAATCTGAACAGATGCTAGAGAGAAGTTTTTTCAGAAATCTGTGAAGGTTCTACTGACGTGAACAACGAAATGAGGTTTAACTGCACAAATGCTGTGAGTTAATCTACAAAGTTTACTGGACTCAAATATAATTCAGAATTATTTTGAGTTCGGGTTTTAGTCTAAAGAAAGTACGTCATAGATTGTCTGATAGCATCTTAGCCTTTTCTAAAACCAAACACACAATATGTGACTCATGGATTAATGTTGTTGTCTGTTCCTTTATTTAATCATTTCTGAAACCTCAGGCCTTTGTATAACCTGTTTACTGGACTGCCTCAAATAAAAGACCTGACCCGCATTTACAAACAGGACTTTAAC
This sequence comes from Channa striata, assembly GCA_033026295.1. Classification (NCBI taxonomy): domain Eukaryota; kingdom Metazoa; phylum Chordata; class Actinopteri; order Anabantiformes; family Channidae; genus Channa; species Channa striata. The sequence continues at coordinate 35,146,555 of CM065170.1, forward strand.
ATCTGTTCTGCTTTTTGAAACTACATCATCATCATTTGCTTTATTCTAGTCTTAGAATTATATCAGAATAGGAGTCAGAGACAGTTTAGAGTTTCCCTTTGACCCTGAGTTTATTTTACAGTAAAACAATGCCCAGACCCCAGACCCCATCCACACAGCTCCAGTCCAGTCGTATCCTCCCAGCTGCAGCTCTTCACACCTCAGCTCCATGCAGACCACTCTGCCCGTCCTCCCACTGTCACAGAGAGCTCCCAACAACCCACAGCTCCAGACCAGTCACCGCCCACCCCCCTCTGCCTCACTGTGGACCAGGTTAGGAGAGAGTTAAGGAAGACTAAGGCCCGGAAGGCTACAGGCCCTGACAACATCAGCTCCAGGCTCCTCAGGGAGTGTGCAGACCAGCTCTGTGAGGTTGTTCTGACCAACCTGAGCCTTAGACTGGAGAAAGTACCGGCGCTTTGGTTCCGAGAGTATCACATCCCAAGGAGCCGAACCACTACAGACCCGTCGCCTTAACCTCCCACCAGGCTATGAGGAGGATCATCCTCAGCTACCTCCGCACTCAGGTGAGCTCAGCACTGGACCAGCTGCAGTTTGACTTGGCATCGGGGTGGACGACGCCATCATCTTTCTGCAGCACCAGGCCTTGTCTCACCTGGAGTCCCTGGGAGGGTCACGTTCTTTGACTTCTCTAGTGCTTTCAAACTGTGGAGGCTCTGAGCAGCTCCTTCAGCACTAGACTGTTACACCCCCAGTCCAGGAAGGAGCTACTGTCGCTCATTCCTCCCCACAGACGTGTCACTGCAGTGACACACAGCGTGCAATTAACCAGGAGACGTGCGACATTCATTTTCATTCATTACATTTTCCACAGAATAAAAGATTCTTTATTTTATGTAAAGAATAAAATATTTGTTTCCACAATTAATATTATGTTGTTTTTTTGTTCCTACTCCTGCTGTAACTTCCCCACTGTGGGATCAATAAAGTCTTATCGTATCTTATCATGTGTTTTTAGTAATATTTGTTTAAAATCCAGGAAAATACTGAAATGGTTGTTCAACTTTGAAATGTCTTTGTTTTAACGAACAGTGCTGCCAAGCTAATGCTAATGTCAACTTACAGTGGAAACTCGGCTTCACTTTGTTTTTACTCCTTGTCAGCATCACTCGTCGTTTGTTTCGTCCTGATGCAGAAACACCTACAATGACTAAACCAATGATCACTTTGTGAGTGGGATCGGAGGTTAACTGCAGCTCACCCTGAGCTCCAGCAGAGGGCTGCCTGCAGCTGCTCCATTCGCCTGAAGGACACGATGAACCTGGAGGAGCTTCTGATCAGAAAACCGTCCAAACGAAACTACAATCATTCTCCATCATGCAGGTAAAAAGAGCAACAGAGATCAGACTTTCGGTTTTCCCTTAAATTCTTTGTTGTGCATTACGTTACACACAAGACTTTTGTCCTTGTGAGTTGTTGCTTTAGATGTTACTGGTGTTTCTGGCTGAATGTCCTCTGGCCTCTGTCCAGAATGTCCTCTGTCCTCGAAAATTTAGAGCCAACGTCTTCCTCCTCAGCCATGACATGCAGAGGATCCAGCTGCAGGCAGCTGCTCTGCTGCTGGCAGAGGCTAACTGTGGAGATGGGTGAGGTGAGGGGGTGTAGACAACGTCAGGCAAGTAGAGAAAACAAAAGACAAAGTAGTAAAGTCCAACTCAAACCAAAGTTCATGACCGTCCCGTAAGAAAAATCCAAAGTTGGTCAAACAAAGAAACCCCTCAATTCCAGAGGAAGACGGTTCACTTACAAACGAGGAGTCCATGGAGGAAAACGATCATGACCAGAGAAACCTGTTGAGTCCAGGGAGAATAACTCAACAAACATCGTCTGTATTCGGAAAGTTCTGCTGCTCCACCGCCCCCGGGCTCCTAAATCTGCCTCTGGTTTCCCAACATGTTTGTCTGCAACATGAACCCGATGCGTCTTTGGACTGAGGTTGCGGTTACTATGAGCTGTGTTAGGAAACACAGACTCACAAGTCGCTGGTGAGGCTGTACAGACATGTGGAGGGTCAGAAATGACCACAGGTTCAGTTTTAACAGGACAAGACACATTCCGACATCCAACGGAGACTGGATTTATAGAAACAAACAAAACTGAGGGTTTTATATGTCACAAAAACCTCAAAGCAGTTGGACTGATGCTCCATGAGGATGTGACAAAAAGGAAACACAGTTCCAGTCCTTCCACTACAAGAACTCGTTAGAGACGTAGTGGTAGGAACAGTCCCGTGGTGTAACATTAATAAATGTACAAAACACGATTTAAGTCCTGGTGCTTCAGTAGCAGGACACACCATGGTACAGTGGTAGCTGTAGGAGTTAAAAATCAGCAGAACATGTTCATGAATGAGAGTGAATAATATCAGCAGTAACAACAGTTCCAGTAAGAGCAGATACTGTAACAGAGATATTAGTAACAGGGGAGTCATAATAAATATGATACAGCACTGATACAGGATTAGTTGTTGTATTAGAGGCAGAAACGGCTGATTCTTCTTCTAGTTTCTCCTCTTATAAATATGATGTCGCTGGGATTTAGTTTGAACTTGTTCCAGCTTTGATAAGTACCTGTACGTGTTACTTCAGGAAAAAAGGTCGGTTTGATTTGAGCCGTGGTGTTTTAGCCTCACACCGTCGCCTTCACTCACACACTGACAACAATCATTCGAGGAAGGACTAAATAACTAATAACACAGGTTTGAACTGGAATCTGATTTAATTACTATGGAGACTGCAGTGGATGGACGAATCGGTTCACAGATGAAAACGATGTGAGGTGTGGAACGACATTTACAGAGAGGTTAGTAATATCACTGCCAGCAGGAAATGAAATCTAACACAAAGCACCTCAGGGCTTTTATTTTGAAGCAGACAGGAAGTGACTGTATGCGAGAGACAAACTATATTTATAGGGTCCGAATGTTGATGTTGTATTCTGGCATCTATAACTCCGATGAAATGTGGAGCTGCGCGTCGTCACGTTTACAACCGTATCACAGCACGTGTCACGTGCTGATCCCTGACGTGGCGAATAACGATGGTCGTTATGTCACCTGACCCTGCACACGGATCCTGTGTCATCAGCTGGTGCGGCTGACGTTCTTCCTGCGTTTCCACCATTAATGTGACAGAAGATTGGGCAGTGATGAGGTTCCTTCTCACACGTTAAGCTGTGACGTGGGTCAAGCTTAAAAACCTTAAAACCACAAAGACGAGGAGACAGAGCGGAGTCCAGGGGACGCACTTCAGTCCTCCCGCTGCGTTCTGCGTTGATTCAACGGGATCAAGAGTCGCCTTGGTCACAGCTGCAAGAAAAACAGCTTCAGCACTTCATCTGAGGCTCATTCACTCACTCACTGTATGGGGACGCATCTGAGGGACTGTGGACACACGTGGACAGCAGTGAGCTGAAGTGTCTCCAGAGCATCGTCCAGCAGTTCACTGCTTTACTTGAGCAGTTTATCAATAATCATAAATAATGCTAAATGTGGAAAGTTGGTGCTGGTGCTGTGCGAATACTCTTTATCTGTCTCTGAAATCTGTCCCTTTTTGTCTTTGCATCAGCAGAACTATCTCCTGAGCTTGGTTCACTAGTGTCACCCTGTCTCATATCTAGTCTGCTGTCCACGGGTCCAAGCACAGGAAGGACGTCCCTGTCAATTCATTCAGACAGAAACATTTACCTGAGACTTTCAGCGGGACATTGACCTGGAAGTCCACCACGGGGATGTGACACTCGTAGAGTCCAGCGTCAGTCTGCTGCAGGTTCCTGAGGACAATGGAGAAGTTTCCATTCTTAAAAAGTTCTGGGAAACTTTCTACGCGTTTTTTGAACATCGAGTCTGCTGTGTCTTCCTTTGGACTGCTGTTGATGATGTCCAGTACGATGTTGTCGTCTTTGTCTCTCCAGTAGACGGAAACTCTGTCGGGTAGAGGGTCTTGTTCTCTGTAGACACAGGGCAGGAGGACTTCATGTCCAATAAAGCCCTGGTTGACATGAACCTGGCAGATCACTATGAGAAACACAAGCAGATCAGAGAAAATCCAAACAGAGGCTCAGACAGAGTCCTGGTTCTGTGGACATGATCTGTTCTAAACACCATGTCTCGCCTGTGTGTGGTTCTGAAGGATCCGAGCCACATCAAGGCAAACACTAGTCTCAAGTCCAGACCAGGTTTACAGAAACTCATCCATGTCTGGACCCGTCTGTCTGATTTCACCGTACAGAACAGAGAAAGGCATAAAGGTTTCATGCTTCCTACCTGACGTCAGCCTGCAAATCAGCACGAGACAAAGTGGAACCAGTGCGGGTCTGTGGACAAACAGCAGCAGCTTCAGAAACTCAAAGAATTCAAACTTTACCACCAGAACCACTGAGTTCTGTTCAAAATTCATGTGTATGTCACATATGTCTGGTGTCACAGGAAGTGAGACTGTCATCGTGAGCCCGTGTGCGGGATCTTTATATTACACTTGTCTCCAGGGGACCAGGCTCAGACCAGGTGAAGTGCAGCAGCTGCTGAACCTGCTCTGCTTCACGCGGTGTTGATTTCACTGTACAGGTAGCAACAGGGACGGACCGGGCTTCAACATGAGACTCGTGGGTTAAAGCGGGTCTGCTGACAGCAGAAGTGCGAGAGGCTCAAACAGACCGTGTGAGCAGTTCATAAAAACCCGCCTGAACAGGATGAACGAGTCAGAGTGTGAGGACGAAGGGAAGAAGTGCAGCAGTGATGAGGGGGCGTGAGTGTGTGGTCAGGCCAGGGGATTTCAACGCCTCTGCACTTCCACGGGGTGGGGGAGGGGCTGACGGCTCATTTCCTGCTAACAAGCACAGCCGGTTTTTATTTACACATGAAATATGAGACGTCTGCTGCAGGTGAAGCACAACTCCACCTGCTCTGCACACGCACACACTTCACGTTCCTGCCACATTCAAACATGAAACACAGGAAACGTGCGACGACGTCGAGACTTACACAGAGTCTGACCTACACACATGAGCCCGGCGTTATAATGTGCTTATACACCTGTACCTGTGCACCTTGTCTCTCCCCGTGTGTGTGTGTGTGTGTGACGTCAATCAAGAGGTTAAGAGTGTGATTGGCTGACAGGTTTGTTGGATGCCGTTCCGTGAGTGGATTGGTTGCAGTCTCCACCTGAGTGAATGTCACTCGCAGTCCGACCCGGGACTCTCCTCTCGCCCACCGCCAGACCCACATACTACCTTGTTGTACCTCGTGCCACGAATTCTGTGCTAAGGGTGTGATGAGCCTTTTTTCTTTGAATCCCAGTTTTCTCCTGTATGTGGGTTGGAGAATAGGTCAGAGTATTGTGTGATTTATTTTAATTTACGTTTGATGAGGTAAGAGCAGGATCGCCGGTTTAGTTATTTTTGGCTGGACCCACCCTGAAGCTGTGAACCTGTGTCTAACCAGACAAACAACAAACCTTGTGGGCTGAAGTTTATCTGTTCTGGTGGTTTCTGGGGCTGGAGAGGGAGTCTCAGGTTGTGTTGGGTCCTGGTTTTCAACTAGGCCGGGGCGTAAGACCGGTGAGGGTCAGGTCGAATTCTGCTGCGACTAATTAACTGCTGTAGGAGTCGCAGGCTGAGGCCGAATGCGGTGCAGCAGGGATAAGAAGAGTCTGACACACATAATCGTCTCCACCCATGTGGGTTTTGTGGAGACCTTTGAAAACATGATGGTGAAATACAGTGTGTAATTATGTGTGTGTCACAAAACACACAAACACACACACGTTTGTCCCTCTATACCCTTGAGGACACTCCCTGACAAAACCCAGTTCTAACCTAAAACACAGTCTCGATGCTCAAAAGCCTTTTGAAGTCGTGTGGACCAGCTAAAATTACCTCACAACTATGATACTGAGAGACAATTTGTCCACAGACGCCTCTGAGGACAAGCCCAGCCCATGTCAACAGCTGCTGTTAGTGCCGTGCTCACTACAGCTCGGAGCTAAAGTCGATCCTTGTCTGCTGTTTACGAAACAAGACGTGTCACATGATTTCTGACCTTCTTCTGTCGCTGACCCCAGGAAAAAAATCACCTGCTGAACACGTGTGATCGAACACGACTTAACAACATTTATACACAGTCTGTCCTCACTAAATGAAATTAAAAGGACAATTCAGAGGACGTTTTAAAGACATCCAGCCTCTCTAAACACTCTTAATAATCAGAATTTGTGTCCTCGCAGAGACGTTACCGAAGCTGTTTGGTATAAACACCAAAAAAATCCCCCACATTTTCCATGTCCCCACAGACTGACCTGTCCACTCCGTCCATGACGTCTCAACTTCTAGCGAGTCACTTCAGATGCAAAAATCACCTGAGTGTGTGTTTGATCTGGATCAGTCATACTGTGTCTTCACCCAGTGAAAACCAAACACAGTCTCAGGCTACAGAGGCAGATCTAGGACTGAGTCACGACAGGAAACACCCTCTTAAACCAATCCTGTCTCCCTGTCCCGTTCTGTGGACCAGAGCTGCTTCACGTTCAACTCATGACTGCTAACAGACAAAACTGATGGTTGAAGCCGTTTTTCTCTCCTCTGGGAACGAGTGTGAACAGAGACAGGGAGGAACAGACATGGTTTGA